>JAQIXX010005501.1:0-13880 GCA_034700605.1 Willowsia nigromaculata | reverse complement strand
AAATTCTGGCTGTATTTTGTAAAGTTGCAAACTTTCCAATGCATCACGGCTGTCATTTTTGCTACCGTTTCTCTCATTCTCCCTAATGATTTTGAGTATCAATTTAAAACAATAATTTCATTCCAAATAGTTTTTGCCAGTTTGTCGTCATTATCAAGTCTGATTAATTACAACCATAAATTCATCAAATAAAAGACCGGAGATGTGTTTTTCTGAATTTTTTGTTTGGTTTGTTCAATTTATTTGATAATCTGTCGAACTTTCATTTTTTTTGCAACGAGGAGATGCATTTCCCTGTAAAACCAAATGTTTGATAAGTAGTTGTTTGGTGCAACAAAATATCGTCTTAAGCTATGCAAAGTTCTTTGCATACTGCAACTTTACAATTTGCTATTTTAACTTTACATCTTGGCAGCTAATTTTTGACCCTGCAAAATGCGGACTTTTCCCCGAGTTTTCAATTTTCTCTCCAAATCATGAGATCATGTACGGATTTCTGCGCTCACGCAAAATCATGCGTTTTTAAATAATTTTGTATGAGGGCAAAATCATTGTAAACGCATGCAAAAACATTTGAAAAGACATATTATATTTACTTACATATACCTATTTTGTAGATTTGTTTATGCAGCCTACATGTGGCAAGCATATTGGCCCTGAAGATTTAGCTCAATATATTAGGCAGCAGAATATCTATCTACATTTAAGAAATGTCATTTATGCGTTTTCTCAGTACAAATGTTCGTCATATTCTACTATTTTGTGTTATAAGTTAAAATCGAAAGTTAATTTCTCATCGCCAGCTTCTTCCGGCTAAAATAATTTTGAAGAGAAGATAATTTTTTTTAAATCGATTTATTTGAAGGAGATTAGAACCATACAGAGACGGTCTTACAATGTCTTTCAATCTACAGTTTTTTGTTCCTTAACATGCGTATTTTTTCAGTATGTCAACATGAATAAGCTTAAAACATTTGAAATTTTGTTACAACATATAAACAAACATGTACAATAAATGGATATATGAGCAAATAATATAATTTACTTTAGTAGTATGGGCCAAACTAATATTTTGTTCAAGTATTTTTTTTTGCAAAATCATGCTTTTCGTGAGTAATATAAATGTACGCAGAATAATGTAAATTGAGTGCACGCAAATGTCCGCATTTTGGGTGCACGAAATAGAATTTAAAATGCGCGCAGAATCATTGATTATGGGGATCAAAAATATATTCTCTACATCTTTGCTATTTTTGGTTTTATGAAACGAAAATAGTAATGTAAAGTGATTTAGCAAATGCAAAGTCCTTGTAAAGTCGTTGGTGAAATACTCTACAGGTCTTGAACAGTTAATTCTGTCGTAAGTGCGTCACATAGTAAATATAAAAGTATCTCCAATGACGTAGACGCAATACGTATATATGATAAGTGTACATCATTATACTGTTTTGAAGGATGTTTTAGAATACTGTCAAGTATCGTACTTGAAAAACAGTATGCTGACATATTGGCTACTGGCAAATGTCTTTTGGCAAATGTCTGGTGGCAAGTGTCGTGGAACCATAAAAAACAGCAGCACATCTCTTCATCCCAAGAACCACCACACACAAATCCCCATTTTTTATTTTACAGACCGTGTGTGAAAAATACAAAAGCCTCCTCTGCAGAGTGGGAGAGAGATGTCAGTTTACAAATTCACAATTCTCCTCATCATCTTCACATCATCATCACTCTCAACAACAACAAGATTTAAAAAATAAAGCAGCCAACCAACTTCTTCTTTCTCATCTAGAAAAAAATGTATAAAAAGATTTTTTCTAAGCAGCAGACCTTATCGAATCGTCTTACTGCTACTTCAGCTGTTGATGATTGTAACGATCATGATGATGATGAAATGTCGACTTTTTACTTATTACATGTCTCTCTCCTCCTCTCCTACAACTTGCATGCGTACTTTATGACGACGACGAAGAATCAGAATCCGACCGAGTAATCACAATTATCATCATCAAGACCTGCTGCCACACAAACATGTTCGTGTTTCGTGGTAATAATAAAAATTGTATGTGAAGTACTTTGGATATCATCGTCACAGGCTACTATCCAAAGCGAAAAAATCCATGATGATTTTAATGATGATGATGAAGATTGTTGCTTACTCGGCTACTTTACTTGTTTTTTTATTATGAGCTCTCTAGTAGTGGCCTGTCCTGTCCGTATTTTATATAAAAAAAGTACACAAACAAGAGAGATTATCATTTTTTATAACGTAGTAAAGTATATAGCTCGAAAAGATATATATAAATATGTATGTATGTCTTGTAAATGATGAACATGAAATCATGAGAGGCAAGGCCATGAATGATGAAGATGATGTGTGCTGGTTTTGCTGCTTGTGTCAGTCAAAGACGAAGAAGAAGAAATTCATATGATATTATTATTTTGATGATGTGTCTGTGTGTGAGATGCCACTTTTTTAGTCCATCCAAGTACATGGCCGTCTTCAATCCATCCACCAAAACCGCCGCCAAAAAAATAAAACCACTGCTTATATTCCATCATCGTCATCCGCTTCTTCTCTGATATCATAGTTTTTTACTCTCTTGCAGCATTAACCCCAATCTCTTGTTATTCTTCTTCATCATCAGAGCTCTTTCGTCAAGATTTCTTTTTCGTCTGTGTAGATGGTTTTTTTCTTGAGATTTTTTTGTTATCAGCGAAGGCACTACTTTTGTGCTGTCTCTTCATCTTGAACATTTTGCTTGTTTCAAAAGACCAAGCATCGTCAAATGAAGGAGCGAGTAGAATTTCACAAAAATGAAGCCAAGTTGTGAGAAAGCTAAGAAAAAAAGTATATGGTATTCGCGTCTAAGTTTGCTAGTTAATCTACAGCCTCCGCACTGATGCTGATGTTCAGCCAGTGTAATCTCATCTGCTTGTTTCATTTTCTTCCTCTTTTTAGTTTGTCGTCGTCATCAGCATCTTCTCTCTTATCCTTTCCATTGATGCTCCAACTTGCCCAAAAAAATATAAGAAAAACGAAAGACGAGAGAGGAAGAGGAGAAAAAGGAGGAAAAAATATGACAACAGCCAAAGTAATAAAATAACCAAGTCACAAGTTGAGTTTTCCTCTCGATTTTCATCATATAGACATATATATGTACATATTATGTCTGTATGTTTGGAATGGAGACAGTGGAAAACATGCTTCAGAGGGGGCGGGGTTTATCTTCTTAATAATAAAAAATGCATGCATGTCTCTGTAGCACAATCCTTTTGCCTTGGCTCAGCATCAGCGACACGATCTTCCAAAAAATATCAGAAGAAAAGAAAGAAGCTAAAAGGCATGGAAAGACAAAAAGCCAGTGTATCGAAAAAGTGCGATATCCGGTTTGAACTAGGCGCAGCTTTCCAACATTGAACCAAAAAATACGCTACTTTTTGATTCTATTTCTCCCCATCTTCTCGCCCTTTTTCATATCACTGTTTTTTGTTTCAGTTCACTGAAATAATAATGGGAGAAGGAGGAAAGAGATGAGATGAGGGAAAAGGAGACGAAGAGAGAGAGCCAAGAGAATAAAAGAGGGGCAAAGTAGAATGAAAACAACAAAATCCACCAGTCAGTCAGTGCAACAAAACAAAGTTAAGCAACATCCCAACATTCTCAACTCACTTGTCATGTCTCCCGACCGACATCATGACGCGAGAAGGGAAATTCTGTACAAAATAGAAACTAGTATAATACACACACATGACACATTCTTCAAGATATCGCTCCAATATTTTTTTCTTCCTTCTTCATTTACAATAACACCAACAGCAAAAACCACCATTTTCATCTTACAGTCGACTTTTTCTTAATCATCATCAGCTTCGTATCTCATTTTTTGTGAAGAAGAAGACGATGATAATCATGTGATGATATCATTATGCATAGTGGGAAAATAATATGCATAAAACTGTCATAAAAAACCAAGTTTCTCAGTACTACCATTACCACCACACACACACACTCACAGTGTGTGCAAGGCTGAGAGCGACGCGGATGAGATAATAATGATGGTCTCTCTAGGTTTTTAGTGCGCTTATAAAAAATACTCTGCAGAAAAGAAATGCTTTTGTATGCTCACACATTTATATACGCGAAAAGGTAGGAAAATATAATATTGTGTGTGTTTGTCGGAGAATGAGCTTGAGGGAGAATCACATTTCAAATATACAGCTCACGTCCAACTACATGATATGATGATGGATGATGTTGAGAGTTTTTTATCCTTTTCTCAGTTTCTTCTTGTTAAAAGTCTGCTGCTGCGAAATAAGAGAGCAAAGTAAAAAGTTGCAAAAGACTTTTTTCATCTTCTTCTTCTTCGCCTTCATGTTCACTCGAATCTCTCTCTGTCTCTCTCTTGTATGTGCATAGCATAATATACATTGCTAATAATATACTTTAAAGCATCAAAAAGAGAGAAAAATAACAAGGACCAGAAAAGTAAAAAAGTATAAATATATATTATAAAAGATTTGTCTTGTTTTCTTCACCCATTTCTCAGAGTTCTGGTGGTTGAATGCTGAATTATTATTATAATCACTGCTGCAAAGGGTTATTACTTTTGAAAATATATTATCGTTAGCTGTAGCTACTTTATTTGTTGCATTCTTCCTTTTTGAGGAGGGAGAATAGAAAAAAATATTCCACTTATTACAAACGAGGTAGATTATCATCATTATTACAAAATTATTGCTCCGTGATGATAACTCCTTTTTCAATTCACACAAGATCATCCAGCTAGTTGAATCATTCACTTCACCTACCTCCTTCAAGTATTTCTTCCTCCACCTCTCCCAATCCATCAGCATCATCTGTAATCAGTGTAAAAACCGCTTTGCAAAGAGTGCAACTTGCTACCGATGCTATTATCCTGCCTGACTATCTGCCAATATTATTATTATTATGCAAGCAGGCTAACTAGATGTACCTACTACTCTACTTTGCTCATTTTTTATTTGCTCTGACACCACCACCGCTTACTACTCCATTCCATCCGCGTGCAATCAGTCACTCATCTTTATTTCACTATCATCGTTATGCTCACCACATTGCATCGTCGTCATTCTCCAATTGATGCTCCTGTTCTTCTTTAAAAGGCTGCTGACTGAATGACCCTGACAATCTATCAACTTTGTGGGATAAAAACTATAATGATAGTCGGATTAATAATAGTCTTCAACTTTAAAAGCCTTTCAACCAAATGCATAGCTGTTTGTTTAATATAGTCAAAGTTTATATTGGAGGTTTGTGCTCCCTCTGTTAGGAACCAATACAACTACCGGCAAGTCTTTGTCTACCTGCTTTGCATTCTTTGTTTTTCAAGAAGCAATGGTTATAGGTAATGTAAGATATACTAAAAGTTTACACGCACCCAACATCTCTAGACTCAAATAAAAAAAAATGTTTTGCAATAATGCTTTCCTTAAATTTAAAAATGCATATACATGAATTATTCGGTGGTAAGAATGCATATACATGAATTATTCGGTGGTAAAATTGCAATAAAGAAATAAGCTGACACTGATTTGACCGAAAAATGAGACTTTTGAATGAATAAATGGTAACTATATTTGTTTGACTTCAAAAAGGCATTGTTCTATTAGTAATCATTAGGCTTAAGACGTATGTAATGCTTATTGATAGAGAAAACGTTGTTTTAACATGCAAGGATTTAGAAGTTCGAATAACTTACTCCTTATATTGCATTATATTTGGTTACATACATATTATTTGTTCAAATTTGTAAAGATGTAAAAATACAAAAGTGTGTACTATTGTTAGCTAAAAATTGTCAAAGCTTTCCTAAAATGTGAGCAAACATGCACAAATAGGAGATAATAAACACAAAATACCTCAAATATGCATTTCACAAGAAATGGGACACACAATCTTAAAATACGAAAAATATACAATTAAACAGTAACAACAATATTTGATTCTACGTGATTCATTCGTTTCATCAAGCTGCCAAGCCATTTTAACGGCCAGCGTTACGCTATCTATCGGTTCACTAAACCAACCAACCCCCATTCTACAAACACCATCCTTCAAGCGAGCCCAACTGATATCAACTAACAACGTGTACGCTGACCATTATACACGCCAGCTTAGCAGCTACCTATATCCCACCAAAGGTGAGCACACGGACATTGACAGTTTTTGCTTTTGATTAATTTTCAGTTTAATTTCTTTGAGCAGTTTTGGGTCTGTCATTTGCTATCAGTAGATAGACGACCCAGAGAGGTCGTTATATCATTCTCATCATCATCAGTGGCAGTTAAAAGTCACAGTGATAATAAGCATTTGTGAAAATTGCAAATTTTTCAGTTTTGTTTGGAATCAAGTCCACCATCTACAAAGCAAAATACAATGGCAGGAGCAGCACCCATCATCCCACAGGATATTTTGGATAGACTATCCGAAGAGCAGAAGACGCAACTCCAAAACATGTTCCAAGCACACACAGCATCAGTCTTACAAACTCCAAACGTCAAACTACCGACTTACCAACCTTTGAAGAAAACGGCAAAAACATATTTGGAGGAGTTGGAGTCTCATTTCAAAGTTCAGGGATTGGAGGAGGCAGAGTTTTTGGAAGCGATACCTGCAGCAGTGGATCCTGACGTAAAGTCATGGTATTGTCACAACAAGAGTGCAGGATATACATGGGCCAAATTTAAAGCCGATTTTAAAGCACATTACGACAGTGCAGCGTTCACCTTGAAGAGGGAGTATTATCTTCATTCAAGACGACAGCGGGAGGACGAGCCGGTGGAAGCGTTCATCTGGGAAATCATGGGCTTATCCAAGCAAGTCTACCCAAACGAATCAACAATGACATCAGTGGAAAGATGCAGGGTAGGTTTGGTGCCAAGGTTAAAGGCAGCAATCTCTGGATACGCAACTCTCACCCCCGAAGCTTTAATCGAAAGATGCGCCAACGGCGCTACTGAATTGAAGGAGCCTGACAGCGAACAAGGTCATGGTACCAAGTTACCACGAATCCACCAAGCATCATTACTACAGTATACAGAGAAGATCATTGTGACTATTCACCAGACGGTTAATCAAGAAATCCGCGTTGAAAATAACCAGCCAAAGAAGCCAAAAGAGCCCACTTACAGCTACCAAAGAGATACGTCCTCTATGAAAGAATTACCTTTGGTCAAAAAGAAATGGATATCTAATCCGCCCAGAAGACCACCAGTTCAACACGAGCCCAGGCCACTCAAACTATTTAAAGAAAAGGGTGAAACAACTCAACAGCAGAAGCCGAAACGTAAACTTTCCCCTGTGTCAAACAACTACCAGCGACGGCGACGACAATTTAATTATCGTCAAAACAAGAAACTGAAAAGAGCAAAGATCTTGCTTATCGCGGAAAAGATTTAATCCCGAGGGAGTTCTTTTGAACGAGAAAAAGGTGACCCCTAGCGTTGCGCATGTCTCACGTGTACAGGAGAGCACATCAACTTTGACAGCAACTACTGCGGTGTCATATTACATTTTTTCCTACTAGATTTTAAGTTGTTAAAAAAATTCTGATTAAATTTATTTTCGCTTTTGTTTATTCAATTTAATCGATTTGTTTGAGTTTTCGCTTATTGAGTAGCATTGGTTATGTCATTTGTTAGAAGTAGGAATGGTAGCCCGACAGAGCGATTTATCAAGGCTCATTACGCCAAGTTTGGTCCTAGGGATTTCATACACCCTCATTCATAAACTCAGGCATAAACCGAATCCCTTCGGTATACACATGTACCCTATGCATGTCTTGTGAATGTGCTAGTGAATTTGTGACTAGGACTTTGGATTTTAAGAGTTAATTTCACCTCAACTTTGCGCTTTTCAGAAATCCTAAGCAAGTACGGAATGCATACTCATTCATTTCTGGTTGACAATGTGTGTGTGACTAGGTGTACAGTACCGTACCAGAGGTTCCGAAATACTCTCACTTTGTATTTCAAATACAAAATACAAAATACTTTCTTCAAAAAATGTATTTCAAATACAAAATACTCAACTACTTCCAAGAAAATATGTATTTGAAATACAAAATACCAATACTTTTTAAAATATTTACTAAATTAAAAATACAGTATTGAAGCCAAGAATGGCACGTATTTATAAACCAATTACAAATCTTGATAAATAATTGTTTTAACTATCTGTTTACTACTTTAAATGCGTAAGCAGTGCTTAAAACTCCCCATTAAAAATGGTTTTCTCCAAAAATGTCCTTTAAAATTTCTTTTAAAACATAAGATTTATGACAATTGCACCATAAAGTAAGAATTTCTGTCAACTTGATTTTATTTTTGGTAGAAGAAGGAAAACCAATGGAATCTAATATGTATTTGAAGATTAAAAAATGTATTTGGTAATTTGAAATGTATTTGAAAAGTATTGCAATTGTCAACTGAAGATTGTGTTAAAATTTCCCACTTTTTGCAAAAGTAAAACTTGATCCTTCTGTATGAAATATTTGCCGACTTTCGAGATGCAGAAGAGTTTGCGTGCAAAGGCAAAAAGAAGTTTAATCAATTAATTATATGGAATGCTACTTTGGAATAAGCCAGGGTGCTGTGAATGCAGCACAAATTGGCTGGAAAATGTATTCAGCTTGGCTAGATTGTTGGGCATCACTCACAATTACATTTTGGTGCTAGATTTTCTTTTCAATGTATGTCTAGAAAAACTGAACTGAAAGTGCACAAATAAATACAGAGTAAGGACCGATGGAATTAAAACGTGCAAAGATGGATTGTCATTGCCATTACAATAAGGTTGAAAAAACTCACATTCTCAGTTAATAGCACTAATCATTAACCTAATTCATACATAAGAAAAGTCTCAACTGTAAAAACGCAGTCACATTTTTGGAAATGCCAAAAACCCAAGCATGTGCGCAAACCTTTACTCTATTGAGTTTATTTGGTTATAAAAATTCACAAGCAGAAGCATAATGGATCACATTGGATTGCATGTTGTCGGTTGACAAGTTTTGACAGTAAAAGTCCTAAGCACATGCATACAAGAAGTACGTGCAGCTCATGACATAAAACATTGATATTATGCACCATTTACTGTTTACGTACACGGTATCGACAGGTGACGTTCTCAAAGTGATTTGGTTTTAGCATTTAATGACACAATTTAGTTAATAAAGATTGATGAGCAATTTATATAGAACATATTGGATAAAAGCGTATTGTATTAGGCAATGGCGGGTTATTAGTTGATTAAGATGTTTAGGAAACAGCGGCAACTAATTAAAGCTATAAAAACCCAACCATTGTGCATCCCAACCAACTATTTTTATGTTGTGTGACTGGCAAAAGCTCCTCATAGGTGAATCCCAGAACGAAAAAATAATGAAATGCACAATAACATGTTCATATTATTTTAATTATACCCATTCAGTAATTCCTTATAATTTTGGATTTTCCTCGGGAACTTTAAACAAGGTGAAAGCATTTTTTTGAACATTGCAAATTGTAAACAATTTTTCATACTGACGAGACAAAAAATCATTTGCTATTTTGCGTCTGTGATATTTTGACAAAGAGAGTTGAGCAAAAAAATGTTTTCTCATGCGGATCTGATTACTAGTGAGGAGCTATTCAGTAACAATGGTTTGCATAATTTGTTGTGAAAGTCATGAGGTGTTCTAAAAATGGTTTGTGTAAAATCGGTAAATCCGTTTCACCATGCTTCAAGTACCTAGTTGCCTCCATTCGTCATTTACCCTTTCAGTTCAAAATCCACATCCTTTTTCTCTGGATACGGAGTCGTCATCCATGTCGTGAAAAAGCAGAAAGAAAGGATATCATTGTGATGATCATGATCATCGTCATCATCTTTCCCTCATGCACATACACATAATATATATAGGAAACGAGATCCTTTTACTTTATTCCTCGCGTCCTCGTTTTCTCTTCTCTCTCGTCGTTTCCAGGAAAAATGTTCTGTGAGTTGGTGGATGGGTGAAGGAGAAATGGAAGTTGTATGCTATTATTATTATCATATATCGTGTGACCCAGCTCTCAAGAAAGACTCGCATACTTTCCATATTCCATATCCTTTATAGGTATATCATCATTTTTTCTCGCTTTCGTATTCCAAGAGAAGAAAACGAGATCCATGCACGCGTGTGTGCTTATGATGATGATGATATGAACATGGTCTGAGGATCGTTGACATAATATAAAATCACATAATTACATGATGCAACTTTCCAAAATGTTGAATTCTCATAATACCATATTTGCATAGTGTCAAGTCTCATAGTATGTCCGTAAGCTTGGAGTACAATTCTTTAACTCTATGATTATCCGCTTCACAATATCCCAACTTTGCTTAATAATTAGCTTTGCAACGTCCCTAACGAACTTGTGAATTTGTGAATAATGATAAATGTACAAAACAAGTGATTACATATTTTAGTGAAATATATTACATTTAGCAAGTATTTGCTATCATGTGAATGTTGCATTATGAAAAAAATTATAAAAACTGCCCCTTTATGATAATATGTACCTTTATATGACTTAACAGTTATGAGAACTTGTTTATTTGGCCTTTTGTAAGAACTGGATTATGAGAACCTTCTAAAGACCGATGAATGTGGAAAGGGAGAGGATGATATTTTTTGGAGTTGTGAGAAGAAAGGATAATATGATGCTGCCGTCGTGATGTTGACGATGATGTCATGCTTGTATTCTTTATATGTGTTTTTTGGCAGTATATTTATACAATGTAGATTTTCATGTTACTTCCAGAGGTTTCTCTTTTCTTCTTACTTTCATGGCATACTGTAAGAGAGAAAAGACAAAAAATACACCTTTTACGAAGAACATAAAGAAGGCCGAATGAAAAAAGGGAATAAAATATCCACTCCATCTACGACATTTCATACGAGATCCCATATTCCCAATCCATAATAAAATTTTTCGTTCGCTCCTTCTTTTATTTCTCCCTTCTTCCTACTTTTGCCTCGTCACTACCACCGACTGTTTGCATCTTCTGCTGCTGCTTGGTCACTCACTCAGCAACAAGCTTTTTTCGCTTTCTTTTTCCTCCTTCCTCCTCACATGTCGTATTTTCATCTTATTTTTCTTTCTATTGCCTCATCACATTCACATCATCTCACAGTCAGTCACTCTGCCTTTTCAAAACTCTATGAATCATGCCATCAGCGCAGAAAGAAGAAGATCGTAATGACGACAAAGATATCCTCCCTCTCCCTCGTTTCCTTCTTCTGTTTTTTATTTCATCTCTTCCCAAAAAGATTCTCTGACATTTTTTACTCATACGCGACGACTATATAACCAAGATTGGAAGTGGTGCAGTGGCAATATGAAAAACTCGAGAGAAACACACCAGCTCTTATTTTTCCTCATCTCATCATAATCATTTTCTCTGCTTTTGATATGCATCGCTATCATTCCACGCTACTGCCTCCCTTTTTCGACTTCCTCCTTCTCCTCTTTTGTATATATTTTTATGCATCTGTTGTGCGAGTGTGAATAGATGATGAAATGAAAAAAGAAAGAATATATACAAACATAAAAAAAGAGACAGAGAGAGCATACTTACGACTTTTCTCTCTACATATATGTTTTCTGAGTAAGCGTCGCTCTCAAAAAATACATGGCATGATCATCATCATCATCATGACCATGATTGTGATCCATATTTTTTCTTCTTCCTTTTCATACTCTCCTATATAAACCAACGATGCAAACATATGCGATGCACCAATGCCCATACGTATGCATTTATATTCATATGCTTATTTTTCCTCAGATAAAAAGACTGATGATTGAAGAACCAGGAGGAATAAAAGTTATATCACTTTTGACTATATATACACAACAAAAACACATACTCACCACCAACGCTATCCTAAAAGCTTCCTCCTCCGCCACTACCACCGTCGCTCTTCTCTCAAATATTTTTTTACTCTTTTTTCATCCAATCCAACAGAAAGCTTTTTTCTTTCTTTCTCATTCTGTCTCTCAGAGAACTCTCCCAACAGCATAGTTGTTGTTGTTATGGCTTCAATATACTTTCTGTTACCACACACACCATCAGTGCTTCTGCTCCTGCTGTCTGACATCCTTCCTGGGTTTTTTGCCTGGTGTACTACTTTTTCAGTATTTTTTTCATTTATCTCTCTCCGGAATAACAGACGGAGAGAAAGGGAAAAGTCACGTGATTGGAAGAGTGAATGTATGAAAATCAACATGATTGTATCGATGAAAATGTATGGAGTTTTAAAGGAAGCAATATCGGACCGAAATGTAGCAATATCTGCATGAAAATAGTTTATAGGGAATATTAGTTTTTGTAAAGCTTAAAGGAGTAAGATTGTATGTACCGCAGTGCGTTATTTAATGCATGCTTAACAATAAGGGGAAAAAGTTTGCCATCAAATGCTACTCGTACATCCAAAAATGCCAACAATACTTTAAAATTTACAGAGAATACTAGTTGATGCTTTAAAATTTGTCGTGTACCTATGAATAGTTTAAAATGCAATATCAGCAGTAAAAAATGCGACATGAACAATTTTGAGCTTGTGAAGTTGTGCAATCTTTTGGCTGGCATATGTAAGACTACGCCTTGCCAAACACAAAAAACCAAAAGGTATAGGAGTAATCCTCCATGTGATTTTAGCAGTGGACCCATGACTCAATTTTTAAAAATTAGTAACATTCATGTATAGTTGCTAATCGAAAAATCATAAAGTATACTAATGGTAGGCGATTTCAAATACACAAATCACGAATGAAGTTTAGATGCGTTTTATATGAACATTTTCTTTCCCGAGTACGGCTAGTAAAATAACCCAGGTAAATGATTAGGAGAAAAGAATATAAAAGAATAGTAGGAAACTCACAAAATAATGTTACATAAGTAAAATAGAAGTTGAGTATGGATTCACATTTTCAGCCAATATATTTCAAAAAGCGTGTCTATTCCTTGAGCAAGTTACAATGTTTATGATCTGAGGATTCTAAATTGTTTTTAGGTATCATACGGTTTTGTTATGGCAAGTAACGACGGAATGTTGGATGAATGAATGTTTTGGATCTAGGCTTATCTAACTCTTTAGTGTCGCTATTTGTCAACACCTGTTTGTCATGAACAAGGTAGTTTTCTGTGGCTTACCTCACCAAAAAACTAAAAATCTATTGATACCTAAAATAACAATTTAACGATTAACTAGCGCTATATATCAACAAGAGAAATGAGTTATACATTACGTTAGATTTGGGGAAAAGTTTAGGGCAATAATTAGCTATCGTCAATAAGCGTGTTTGTGAAATTTAACAAGTAAATGCAAAGTTAATCATGACCAATCGTAACAATTGTTGGTACTAGAACCCACATTTTACAGCATTGTTCTTAGTTCTTTTGCTAGTAGTACGTACTGGATTGATATTTTATAATGCTTATGGTCACATTATTTCATTTTATTGATGTTTTAGACGTATACCAAAAGAGCACAACAAGGCGGAATCAGCATTGAATCTGAAAGCATTTTTAGTACGCTGATTGGGAGAAAATATACATAATCATGAAACAATAAATTAAAAAACATGTTAGTCAATGTTATAAAATAATCTGACAGATGAAATACCTTAATCATCAATGCAATTCTGATAACATTCACATTCTGTAGGCATTTTGTTTAGAATAATTGCTATTTGGGAAAAAGTTTCTTGCCCGCTAAACTAAAAAGAATACCACCTCGTATAGATTATCTTCCCGCTAATCGTCATTTTTTAGGTGGAAAGAATCCACGGTAACTTACCACCTAAAA
>JAQIXX010005500.1:0-13882 GCA_034700605.1 Willowsia nigromaculata | reverse complement strand
ACATTCATATGGATGTTTAGATGTTGTGCATCTTCAATTGCTTCTGTGCAAGTAATGCTTTGTGCCTAATGGTCATCAAAACTACAACTTGTAGGCAACCCCCTTCCGGCTTGAAGAGTACATTCATCAGCCCACTACCGCTATCCTCATCCCCTTCAATCTCCGCAGCGTAAACAAGTGGATTGATCCCCTCAATTTCAAAACACCTCATCGTCTAAAATTCTTTGTAACTAGAATATGTGTAAATATTCTATCAATTTACCATCAAAAATTGCATTCGTAAGTAAAGTCATCAGATCCAATGCTATATGGCATGCTTTTGATGGAATGAATGCAAAAATTAGCACGCGCTGGAGCGCAGTATATTAGGGATTGCTGGAGTAAATGTGCAAAATTTGCTAAGCATCTCCAGCCCCAAATCCTGTGCGATATTGGGGAGCTCCAGATATCCCAAGACTCTTTTCCTCGTGTCATAGGAAACTGTCTCCTCACTCGAATAGACTTGCTTTTAGTGATTATTAATTAGCCCTGACTCCATTAAAGAGGCATATGGTCCTTTACAAAGTAAATATTTAAGCATAGACTGAAATATATTGAAACCGTACATAACTAAATTTAGTGATCTCCATCTTAGATAAGTTGCTAAATTCCTATTTGTGATTAAGAATACACAAAATATTGTTGCATTTGAGAAAACTAAAATCACACAAGCAAAACCAATTGGACTCTCAAGACTTGTCACAATCTGGTTTCCAAGCTCTTCAAGTATTTTCATGTCAGTAGTGTGAAATAAGCTTGATTGGACACTAAGAGTAAACGCTCGTTTCATAAATCCTCCTTCAACCCATCTCGCAAAGACCGTCTTAACTACAATATTTCCCCAAATTCGGATATCAAACTTGAACCATTTGTATCGCTCATCCTTACGAAAAAATGTTTTGCACACAGTTCTCCCACTAAATATTATCTCATTTTTCCACGCGGGGTGCATCAAAAACGCCCAGTTCCAAGTAAAATCAACCAATTTCTCTTTCTCCATGTAGTCCATATGAAATGACAAATTTGTGTAAAATCTAGAGTTCCAAGTATAATCATAAGTGCAGTCTTGTACGGGCAAGCCACCTGTCAAAGTAGAAAGCTTAGGATTGTCCGAAAATCCTAAAAACATTTGTGTCACTTTTGGTGAAACTGGGGTCCGAAATCCTTCAGAACAAGTGACTTTACTGACCGGGAAATCCCGTAACTTTAAGTTATTTGAGGATATACCTGCTTGCCAGTATGATGAAAGCAATAAGCTAGAGATAAGCAAAATGTCAAAACATCTTCGGGGATGTGCCTCCACACTAGGGATTCCTAAGAAGGGCCACAATATGTCCAAACTTTTGCACAAATTTCTGTAAATCATATTAACTGAAAGTATTACAGTTAAAAGACCGACAATCATTGAAAGTGAAATCATATTTCCCAATCCAAAATTGTTATATGTTAATGTCTCATAAGGGAAACATGCAGAGACCTTATTTGGAGTTTCATAAATTGTAATTTGATGATCTCGAGTGAATATAATTTCGTTTGGGGTGCTTAACAGTCCCTCTCCAACTATCGCTGAAGTCCACCACTTTGATTCAAAAATTTGTAAGTCTGTAAGTTCGCCATAGGTTATGACAAGAGACACATTTAAATGGTGTCCTACAGGAGATACAACAACGAAATGGGGTACACAAGTGAAAAATGATGAATAGTATTGGAGTCTATTTTTAAGGGAATCCGACTTTTGAATACACTCGTTTCCGGTTGGACTGTGAAAAGGGACTGCATAAAATATTGGATGTGGTCTTCCATGCCCATTCCCATTTAAACTGTTTGATATCTTTATCAATTTTTCCAAACTGGTCACATCAATTTCTTTTAATTTGTTTGAACGGACCACACATACTGTGCAAAAGAGTGCGATTTGCATATTTTTCACCGCATACTTTGCATGAAATATATTGTAGTCAAAAAATACTATAGGGGATGTCGATGGTCCTTTAATGTTCGGATTAGTTGTTAAATTGTTTACGATATTGTCCACCAGAGTATTTTCCTCTGTTGAGACAATTGATACACCAATGAAGAAAACTACATTTGGCGAAGTTCCGAACCCAGATTGGTATATTGCAGAAGCTGTATCTTCTAATGTTTCTGTCAGTACAATAAATACCATACAGTGTTTGGAATGCTGCTTAGATGCAAATCTAAAATATTTGGTTTTCATTGTTATACCGTCGTTAATGTCGAAGTCGTCGTCTTCAAGATCAAAAACAAAGTCGAACTTGTCGAGTGAATATATTAACCAAGAATTTAGAGAGTCCGTCACTTTAATTTCATATGGTAACATGTTTTTGTACTCGGTAATTCCATGGGATAAGGTGTCATTCGAAGTTGATATTATTCCAATAAAGCAGCCGTCTTCAGGAAGAAATGGTAAATGGGAGGAAGCAAATATCCGTTTGTAAAACACACAAGCAATATGAATAAAAAGGACATATAATATATTTAACGAGAAAAGACACATGGTTAAAATTTTGGGAGACAAACGTAAAAACTTGAGATAATTGTGCGGTTTTTTGTGATAAACGCAATTGTAAAATTTTTTGTTCCGGTTGATTTTTGATATTTTGTATTTGTATCTATTTCTTTAGCCAGCGTTTCTGAAATTTTTTACAAATTTTTATATTGTTTATGTATTTTTTTTGGTTTTTAAGCTTGTCAACTGCCGTCACTTAACAATCATTACGAGGGATACGAGATATGCGAACGTGTAATACATACAAAACTTCAAACTCGTGTAAATAATTAATTATGCATGACAGGCTACCTAATGGTGCTATCTTACCTAACTAATAAAACTAATGAAAATTTTTGAAAAGTGTGTTCTGGTAAAGTAGAAAGCCATTATAAAAACTTATGAGCGTTGGTATAACAGAATTCAATTGGATCCTATAATGTAATTCAAGCTCCTTAAGTGTTAATTTACACATATTCACTTTCAGACATACATTGATACACAATCAAGTATATTTTAATTTTAATAACTAGCAACCTAATGAATCTCACAAGGGTCCTGTATAAATTAATAGCTTTGGACAATCCGTTGTCCGGTTATCGAAATGATTATGTGCTTATTTGGTAGCAGGTTTTATTTTAAACAACAAGAAACTACAAAATTATTTTTTAATTGGTAAATTACACCTTTAAAATATTGGCTACTTTTTAAAAATAATTATATCTTGACAGTTTGAATCACAATAAATTAATTAGTTTTAGTTCGTTTAAAATCTTTAGATTCATTAAAACTGTTTAAAGTCAGTAATAAACCGCAAAACATCATCACAAAAATTATTATAAAATGTTTGCCAAATGAGTTTAGCCATTTTTACTTAAACATTTAATGTGGAATTTCTAGAATAATGGAATATCACACAAATGCATCGGCATATGTCAAATTTGATCAATAAGCTAGAATAATAACCTATATATATTTATTTTCGAAACTTAACATCCCATCATACATTAGTATGCGCAGATAGTATTTATAAAGAAATACATCCTTACTTATTATAGCATCAAGTAAATTCGGCTTGTACCCAAGAAATTTGTCGTGTATTTATGTCTATGAATTATTAAAATCTTTTTTGCAAGCTTTTTTTGAACCGCGTTTATTTCAATACCTACATGGTTCAATGAAAACAGTTCTATATGTAACAGCCCGATGCAGGGGTCCTCCAACTTTAAAATCTGGCTTTGCAAAAATTTTGTGTTTTTCCCATAACTTCTGAAAAAATCCGAATTTTGAAATATCCTTCAGCACCGCTCTAGATAGTTTAGTTTTTTTATGAAAGTGATTGTAATTAAAAAATATAATTGGTAGGATAGATAGTCCTTGCACGTTTTCATTGTTAGTCAGGTTTGTGACTATACTGTACACTAGGATATTATCTTTTAAGGCAGCATTAAAACGCCAATAGGGTGAGGTTCCCAAGCCAGACTGTAGCATTGCAGCAGCCGTATCTTCTAATATTTCAGTCAGAAGAATAAATGCCATACAATGTTTTCCTATAGTTTTTGTAAAGTAAAACAAAAATATTTGGCTTTCATTGTGAATGTATTATTTCTGTCGAAATTTTCGTTTCTCGGATCAAAAACTAAATCCAGCTAGTCAAGGAAATAACGTTAGTAGAATTATGTGCATCAATCTAAATTGGCAATTTATGTATTTTTCAGCGTTATATGATAAGGTGTCATTATGTTAAGTTACGATTCTCATTGAGCAATCATTTTCTGAGATCAATGGTAAATGGGCGGAAGAAAGTAAACAAACAAGTTGAATAAAAATCCTGGAGAAAATATTTGAAAGTATAGGGCCCATAGTGAAATGCTTTGGAAAGAAATGGTGACAAAAATATGAAGGAATTTCACAGAAATTTTGGCTGAATTATGAAAAATCTTTATTTTTGCGTTACGTCAGCTTTCGTTGTCCAAGGTGCTGAACAAAAGCCAGGTGTTTACACAACCTGGACATTGGAAACTCAATGATTTGTGGTATCATTATGTCCACAACTTATAACTTTCATACGTGACACTAGAAAAATAGTTGGAGCATACATAACTGGAAAATGTTACATAATGGAACTCAATTAATTTTCATATTCAACTTATGAATACTTATAACATTTCCTGAATATCATATAATACTAACCTAGAGCATATCTGAAGTCTTTTTGTGTCAACAACATACACAACAACACAACATCTAATTATATAAAATTCTAACTAAAAAAGAACACAAGACATCACAAAACTTGATGAAAGCACATATAAATACAGACATGGAGTTCCTACCTAGGATACAGGTAGGAAAAGGTATACAGGATCTGTTAGTACTCCTTATGGAACGTAAAAATGTGCAGTGACTTTTGAATGGGCAGTAAACAGAAAAAATCTCGTGAAATCTCTAAAAAAAATTTATCTCCTCATTCCTTTAGAACCGTTTATTGTACAGCATATCAATTTTTTATTATTTTATTAAGAGGAAGCAATATAAGTATTTAATTTTTTCAGCTATAGTTTTTATTTAATTAACTAATGATAAAGGTAATGTTTTTAGAACCCTTAAAAGTCGGATATTTCTTGTCCACTCACTTTCTTGTATGCGCAGTATTTCTATCTGAATGATAGACACAAATTTCATGAAAATCTGTACCTATTTACTTGATGTGTTTACAAACCGAATTTTCTTCAATAGCTACTTGGTCCAGTGAGAGTGGAGCTATTTCTTGCAACTGAAAGTCAACTGCAACACTTTTAGAACAGATACGGTATCCACAATATAACCGTTTTAGAATAGTTCATATTTCAGTATTCAAACTTTGAACTAAGCATCTGGAGCCGATTCCACCCTTCAATAAATTTTATAGCTCTTCAAGCCACACATAAATTCTCAAAAGTAAGTTACTGCTTTTACATTTCCCCGTATTGATATAATTAGTGAAAACCCCATAAAAATTTCTGAGATGATACGCTCTTGAAATGAAACGCTTCACTGCACATTCCTCATAAAAAAGACTGTTTCAATGTCAGTAGCAAACCGTGCCCTGTTCCCAATCCCATTATATTTGTTCTCCTTTGAATTATGGAGAATCCTCCCTTTTTATATATCTTCTTGTGAACAAATTTATTATGATACGTTAGATGACTTTATTCTTCCACCGTTTTCTTGGCACCCTGCCAAAAAATGTGTCGGATGAGAACTTACATTGGATTCTGTTGTCAACAAGATATATACGCCTATTATATTATTGCCGCATGTAAAAAAAAGTATAAAATATGTGAAAATGATGATGCACGACATACATGATGAAGTGGTCAAGTCACAAAATCTCATTTATTTTCTGGTGCTTATACAAAATTACACTCTGTAGATTTTACATGCGAGTAATTTCATCCTAAAAGCTGGTTTTTATATCCCACTGCGATACTAAATCTGTTAGGATTTCATTCCATGAATTTTCTTTCTCCTTTAAAAAGTTTCGCTTACAAATTTAGTACAGTTTTATCGCATATTTTCCATCGTTTTTGTTCCAATTCATGTGCTTAAGCTATTTAATTGCATATTTGAGTCATAAAATTTGTGTGTCTCGGTGTAAACCGAATTTATTTTTTATGTGTCAATATACCCATTAAGCTTTCTAGATTCATAAATTATTACAGATATTTCTGCCAAGACATAAAAATTAATGTGGTCGCTACTTAAAACAGAATTACGTGAAATAACAGAAAATAGGATTACGTGCGAGAAAAAATAAAATTTGTTTTGGGACTCTTAAAAAACTTACGGAAATCACTAATTATATCTTATAGAAAATTTAGAATCTACTATTTTGCTATTCATACGAGTAAAAAATCTCTTGGGAATTTTAGAGGTGGAGTGAAAGAGACTGAGAAAATGACATGGGGAATGACAGTTGTGGTCTGCATGGCTACACGTTTCCTTCTCATTTGGTTAGGAGCGTAGAGCATCCTGTCAAGTGAAATGAAAATATTTTACCAACTGAGATATGAAATTATTTTCTTCGTGTGGAATCCTCCTGACTCATATTTTTTATGGGAGCTGAAATTAGTGATGAGGAAGAATTAAAAGAGTTTGGTGTATGTAGCCTTGTTAATTACACGTTTTTAATGTGAGTTTTTTTATGAAGTTTCCAATATTATGATAAATTACTGCGTTTTTTATGGATACAAGTGTGTAGACTATTCAAAAGTGAAATTGTCAAGTGGAAGTTTGACAAACTCCACAACTGGCCATCATTCCATCCCACTTTTTTCGGAGATTTTTTTCAGACATTCTCTCGCACGAACTTGTCATGATCGTGTCCGCCGTGTCCGCCGTGTTGCCCATCCTGTCAGAGTGATTGACAATGTAATAAAAATATTTGGTGCAGAAAATAAAGATATTTTTACATCGACATTGAATAATCTCAGGCTCGTTATATATTTAGAAATATGCACAAATGCCAACTATTTTACAGAGGAAAACATTACCGATTCTTTGGGAATAGCGGTTTTATTGGGATGTGGGATGCTTTTTTGTAATATTCAAAGAAGCGGATATTATATTTTTTAGAGGAATTTTATATTTTTTTTTTCTAAATCCCCGAAAATACGTCGTGTTAGGTCACACTGCTCAGTTCCATTTCGGCGTGGTCATAATACACATCCTGTTTTATTCTCCAAGTTTTTTTCTACTTTTTTTGTGAGTTCAAAGGAAAAATTTCAGAATGGAAGAAAATCCTGAGAAGAAGAGGAGATCTAGTACGCTTTTGCAAATGAAGGGAAAGCAGTGTTCAAGTTCTTATAAATTTTTTGTGGATGTGGAAAATGCGTTTAAGAAATATGAGCAGTTCACTTCCGAGTCTATTTTGAAGGGCGATGTGAAACAGGTTTTGAAGCAAATCATTCCGGAATACTCGCTGGAGGATAATGACGGAGAACTCAATCAGATTTTAGTGAAATATATAAAAAGTAATTTAAAAATATTTTCCTCAGTGATTTTGTAAAATATAAAAGTATACTCACTAATTTCAAGATTTTCAAATTTCGTGTAATTATTTGAAATTCTACTTTTTTCCAGCCTCCAAGTACACAATCGTGAACAAAGAAACGAAAAAATTAGAAACAAAATACTGTAAGGTTCCTAAAATGTTGAAATTCTTAGCTCAAATAATACGAACATAAAATTTAATTTTAATTTTGTTGTTTTTAGTGGAAAATACCGTAGATTTCCCATCCGTGCTAGCCGTTATCGTCCATTTCCTCAAAAAGTTCACCTTGAAAGACGGAGAAGTTTTATCAGAAGAAGGAGACATAGAAAAGCGGAAAAGTATTCCAGATAAAGAAGATAAATCTAATAATCCCCAATCCACACACCAGAATGATGTGAAATAGAACTTAATTTTAACATTATGGATCTTGATTGCATTTGTAAGTACATGTAAATTAGTGTTAAATAAAGGAGGAGAAAGGAATTTTTAGCAAATCCTGTGGGGGTAAAATGACAGTGCACAGATGCAGCGGCTATGCAGCAATATTATTTTTGATTTATAAACAGATCGTATTACTAATTTGAGCGTGTAGGCGGTTCATAGCTTGTCAGAAACTTGAAAAGAAATATGATATTGTTCGTACACAAGATGTAATGATTCACACGAAATGGTTTTAATATACGGGTTTTCTACTTAGCAATAATGTTGTTCTATGCTATTTCATAGATAGAAAATATATCATGCGTCCTTCGCGTTTTAAGGGTTATAAATAGAATAAGTTATTTGCTTTGGAAATTAGTGGACTAAGTTTAAATTTTTAATGATGATTGAGGTAATACATGCTAGTACTTGATTTGTAATAGTATGCTTTTCAAGTGATTAAATTAAATAATGAACATGTGAATATTCTTAACTTAACTTTTTTTGTTGTCTTCTTCAACTTACAAATTCTCTTGCATTTTTTTTTCTCCAAAGTGCTATTGCAGTGTCTGCCAGTCGCTTCTGTGCAATTTTTGAAGCTGAGTCACGTCTCGCATTTGAAGGAAAGTCAAGTTTCGGCTTCTAAATATTAATTTATGAAGTAAGTTATCGAATTTCAACTCGGTATGAATCAAAAGTCGAGGTTTTTTGTATACGTAGAAAAAAATTGATACAAATGGCTATGACAATTTGAAAGCTTACGTGTTAGTCCATGACAACAAGGAGCATTAGCATCGGAGTTCCTGTTCGGAGGAACACAGCATTTATGAGCGTGTGAATCACCTTTAATGAAACATTTATAATTTAGTACACGTTCATAAACAAGGACACTTGTCTTCAGGTCTTTTAGCTACTTAGCTTGGTAAAGCTTTCCACTGTCCGCGGACAAATTATCCAATAGGAAAATTTTTCCTATAGAACATGCAAAATTTTCACGAAATACGTATTACATATTTGTTTTAAAGGGATGGACTCGATGATTGATTTTTTGGTGACAATTCTCATCTAGGATTAGTAAGTACATAAATAAAAAAAATTCTGGTGTTGAAGTCAATTCAAGTCATTTCTAAGATTTTGCAAATTTTGTTCCTACACCATTTTGTCACGCATTTTGTTAACTTTTTTCCTTAAAAGCTCGCGGTCTTAGTTAATTGTGTTGTTTCGAGTCTCACCTGTTTACCTACTCTCAAGTATAGAATGCTAATCAATGTTTCACCTTAAATAAGAAAATACTAATATAGTTGCGGTAATAACTAACACGTTTACAATTTTCAAAACAAGTTCGGACTCTATACCCATAATTGTTTATGCAGACTGTTTGGTTGGCAGTGTAAATCAAAAACTACCATGTCTTAATATTCCGAGAAACAACGTCATGAAACACATCCATCTAATCTCTTGAATTTTAAGGCTTCAATATTTCTAACACATGTAATAACAGATTCTCCTGTGCACTTAAATTGTCATTATGGCTTATTTTTAGTTAGTCTAGCCTAGCATGGCACGTGCGGGTTAAGCTGTTTTCGTTTCAGAAGATGTGTTATCCTAACTTTATGAAACACTTTGTTTCTACATCGAATTTAACTCAAAAAGTTGACAATAATTGCCCAGTGAAAGCTCCAAAATTTGTTTATGATATCTTTCTCGAGAAATTATCTAATATCTGTCGGTTATCTACAGTGTCTATAAACTATGATTACAGAAATGATCTTAGATTTGGATCATTATTTATTATTCTTCGTTCTTTACGTATTTTCATCACAGTTTACAAAACATCTTTAAAGCTAACCAACAAATAAACAGTTTACACAAGTCAACACGTGAAGTATTTTATTTGTTTACACGTGCAAAGTTCAGAGATAATATCTCTGTAAACTGGTGACTCGAACTGTCATAAAAGCAGTAGCATGTAATTTTTTGTCAGTTTCAACATCCCATTCATAACAAATCTGCATGCAAGTTTAAGTCGTCGAGGATGGAATCGCCTCTCACCTGGAAAGCTTGTGAACTCACCCAACAAATTTATCGAGGAATTCTATATCCTTATATCTTGTCACTTAACGTGGACTTGAAACGATTTGAAGTTGAGCATAATCGACTTAAATTGGTTCCTTTCTACTTGTTCTTTTTACCTATTGTCACTAATATCTGCTTCAGTTTGCACAACATTCTGAGATTCATTTTCGATCCAAACTTTCTCTCATTTGAGCTGGTTGTGGTTAACATATTGTCAGGATTGCACTTTACTCTCGGGTTATGCTTAAACGTAATCAACTTATTTTACGCTGATGAGATGGCACTCACATTAAACCATTTGTTCGAATTTGAAAAGTCACAAAATGAAAGGAACGACTTGCAGGACAAAGGTTGCGACTACGTTCGCTTGATTAAACGAGGTAAGATTTTGGTGTCCATTAAAAAATAATTATATTAAAATGTTATACTAATTACTATATTCAATGAACAATTTCTTCTCGCAGAATTAAAGAAATTTACGAAACAAGATGCTTCTCTTGACAAAATGGGTCTCCTTGCCAACTCTTTAGTTATTTCGCTCGTGTTCCTGGCATTTATTGCAGTTCCTGTTGCAATCCCTTCCGGTTTTGATTTGGCCAATCTAGTTTTTTGGCACGTTCTGATAAGCCCATGGAAACAAATCACAATAGTTTTTAGATGCGTATTTCTTCAATGGATTGTTTTGGAACTAACGAGGATTTATGCATACATTTTGGTATTTGCAATCGTAATATTTAACTCGTACATGGAATGTCTACGTCGTATTGGGAAATCGGGTGTCAGTACTATCAAACTTTTTCAGTATGTCCAAATCCAGTGCATTACGCAAATGGGGTATGAATCTATTCGTTACATTGCGGGAACTTTGATGTTATTTGGATATTTCATCTGCGTTTTACAAAATATTGGTCAGTTTAAATGTTGGAGTGATTTTACAACTGAATTTTATGTCAACTGCAGTGTAGGAACTTTTATTGTGTATGTTGTCGTTCATGAGAGTTTACCTATGATAACACAGTGTTACGAGTTCAGCTACAATCTTTTAAGGTATAAATGGGGTGGCAAACTATTTACAAAATTTTGCACAGGAAATTCTGGCTCTTTTGTCACTAGAAAAGAGTATTTGATTTGGAGGAAGCAACTAAATGCCCAGAAGCAAATTTCCTTTTGTTATGGAATAGCTATATTTGATGAACACACGAGAAAGAACTTTTACGTGAACGTTTTTTTCACATCTGTTGACATGATACTTCTCAATTAGGTTTTATACTAGGTTATATTTTAATACAACTGGAAATGGCTCATCGCAAAATAATTTTAACAGTTGTGTGAATAAATACATAACGCTAAATGTAACTTTTAGTTGATCCTTGTTACAACCTACAAGCAATGCGGAAATATGTTACTGCTAAATGTGCGCCTTCAATTTGAATTTGTAATCTAGAATGGATGTGTACATGACTTATTGGGATCTGAAGGCTTCAAAGGAAGAAGGTAGCAAAGAAACTGCAAAATTTTGGGTATATCGGAGTAGCAGGAAAAGGCCTCGTTCCCTTGTGAGTGAATTTGTTTTACCCATGAACACGCATAAGATAATCTGTAGATAATAATTGATCATTCTCCCCAGTAACTGGTTAAGAACTTTGTGCACCAAAGTCACTTTTCTCCCTAAGATTTAGCATTTTACTGAGATAACTTTGCACTGGAGTGAAGGTCAGGAGCTGCTGGAAAGCTTTCGAATGATATGAATTGTCGTGGACTTTTCATTGTTTGAGCAAACAAAAGAAAAGATTGTCTCCTGTCGGCACATGAGACGATCGGCGGTTGAGAGACAATCCTATAATGTTAGTAATCTCATTTATGAACATATGCCCCATTTATTATGCTACTTCAATATTTAAAAAAGAACATTACAGCTATGTGTTTCATTGGAGGAATAAAATAAATTGATGCCACCTTTAAACATTTTATTGCAATTATTCGAGAAAAAAATGATCATTGCCATTTATAAATCTGCAATATGTAGTAAACAGCATACAAAATTGTTGCATGTAAAATATTTTATTCCAGTTCATATCAACGATGCTTCACCTGATTTTAGCCATTGAACAAAATCTTCTTAAATCCTGCCAATTTAAGAACTTTTGTTAGAGTAATGTTGTCTTTAAGCAGGAGCAACATGAGACTCACTTTTATATTATTACACTTGTCAACGGTTATAGTAACTTCGTTACTTGATTTTATTTTCGACAACAACCCAAATATAATGCTATAGATTTCGAAAAATATATCACGCAATTTACCAGAATCCAAATGTTTATCAACTGTAGCAGCTAGTTACTAGTGCCATAATACTTTTATTACAGAAATGACCAAAAACATGCAGAAATTTTTCATGACATCATGGACTGACAGTGACTGAATAATACTGCCCGCAATTTCCAGCATACTAAATTTTGCATCTTTTTCCACTAGCTTTAAGAAACGTGGCCTTAGTTTCAGTATTAAAATTGGTGGATATGAGCATTGCGTGACATCACAACACAACAGACCATTCATTTGAGACAGAATATGAAATGTCAAAATTTCGCGTTTCTGCTTTTTAAAAACAAGCCATTTTCGCATAAACGTATACGCTTTAACAAGATACGTGGGTTTAGTGTTTTTCTTGAAATGAAACAAACAATTAATTTTTTAAGGAATATCATTTACCACGTTTCACATCTACAAAAACAGCTTAATAATCACATAATGATATTCCAATTTCATGTGAAATTATTTGATTTATAAATTAACACAACATTTTTCGGCGACTTAAGGCATACAAAATATGAGAAAATCATTCATCAATTCCCTCTCCAACAAAAACAACATTAAATTTTTGAGATGGCCAGAATACAA
Organism: Willowsia nigromaculata; assembly: GCA_034700605.1. Classification (NCBI taxonomy): domain Eukaryota; kingdom Metazoa; phylum Arthropoda; class Collembola; order Entomobryomorpha; family Entomobryidae; genus Willowsia; species Willowsia nigromaculata. The sequence continues at coordinate 902 of JAQIXX010005500.1, read as the reverse complement.
AAACATGTAATGACAGATGATAGACTTTTAATAAATTAATCACGCAGAATATGGATTAAAAATAATTGCTAATCTAAGTGCGTATATTTCTTTCATTTAACCTTTGTTTGTGTAGAGTTAAATATCATATCAAAAACCACCATACAGGGATAGAAATCAGGAGTTTTGCAAGAGAAGTATAAAATAAAAATTCCATAAATTCGCAAAAATTTCTTTGAACCAAATATAAATAAAAGCATTTAATTCCTTTTTAAAAATGCTTTCTAAGCAAATGTTTGAAAAGTTTTGTTTCTATTTTTCTCACGCCTACAAAATTGGATACTTCCCATTCAAATGGGACAAGAAACAAAACCTATTCCTACACATCGATATCCATTCAAGGCAATTTAAACTCTGGTTATTTCACAACTTTGTTCTTCTCATAAAAAATATATTCCTTTTACTTCAAGTCTACAACTTAGGCTTCGTTCAAAAAAACTTATCAAAAGTAGTATTTGAAAATTTCTTTTTCATGACTTATACCGTTGCTCAAATTACAAATATTCTGTTTTGGATAAAAAGAACTGAGTTTCCTCTCTTGTTTTGGAGAGCCACCATCTTCAGCGAATCTGCCAAAGGTAATATCTAAACATTGAATAATTAATTTTTAAATCTTGTTTTGAAAATAATTATTTTATTTTAATTTAGATCAATATATGCCCAAAAACAAGACACGATACCCAATCGAAGGTAACGATCCACTTGCTGGAAGATTCACAAATTCTATCATCTTAATTTCCATATTTGCTGTATGCATCTTTCTTTTGGCTATGACGTCACCAACAATTGAGCCATTTTTTGCCAACTGGATATTTTCTCCGAATTCAAATCTCACTTTTCCTGTTCGTCTGGCTTTATCAATC
>JAQIXX010005499.1:0-13882 GCA_034700605.1 Willowsia nigromaculata | reverse complement strand
GATTTTTTTGCCATCGAATTGGCATTTTTTTCGATGGCAAGATTCCTGGTGCACTTGCCATCGTAACCGAGAAAATTTACCTCTGAAAAAACTTAGAATATTTTTTTCTATATATTTTCGGAATTTTCGTAGTGTGTTTGAAGTTTTTTTAGAGTAGGTAAAGCAGCGATTGATATTATGGTTGTAAATTTTGGTAAAAACCTTTTTTTAATACTTGAGATGCTAGTTACAACGGAGTACTGAAATTGTAAATTGTGGAAAAGTTACGAAGATGTGTATCATTGTACTTCACTGTTAGTTTCATTTAGCATTTAGCAGTAATCTTGATGAACATGTTCAGTCTTGCCAACGGCAAATGAATCCAATCTTTTTAGTAGGTAATGCAAAAATTGCATTCATGATCTTGCAAAGTAAATCAGGAGCAAAACACACAATAGCTTTGCAGTGTCTGTGCAATTTGTTTCAAAAGTGATACAAATATATTCTATCAAGTTAAATATAATTTTAGAAAGAACGAAAACTTGCCAGAACGTTAGCTATTATTCTATTGCAGTGAGCATAATTTTACATGCTTGCTAGTAAGAAACTGAAAACGAAATGTACCCATAAATGTATAATGATAACATGGGACCACACAATACCTTAATCCCTGTAGCTAGGTTTCAGTTAATTAAATAGCATCCCTATACTTCACTTACTAACGAGTACTAAATTGAATAACAGGAAGACTTTATGGGCAAATAATGCTTATACATGTATATCTTGAACTAGACAGAGGGTCAGGATTGAAAATAGTGGATTCCTGAATATTATGATTGCTTCATTGTATGTACCGTTGGAAAGATTGAACTTATTCACCAAGTTTACTGCTTAATGCTAAATGAAACTAAAAATGAAATACTTTGTTACATCTGCTCCTACCTTTTCAACAGTTTTCAGTTTCTGTGGCTTCAATGTAACGCTCTAACTAGCATCTCAAATATTAGAAAAAATGATTATACCAAAATTTACATCAATAATAGCAATAGCTGCTTTACTTACTCCAAAAAAACTTCATTTGTAAGAATTTCCATGTCTGGAAAAAAGTTTTTTCATAGGTAAATTTCCTCGGTTACGATGGCAAGTGCACCAAGAATCTTGCCATCGAAAAAAATGCCAATTCGATGGCAAAAAAATCGCTTGCCGAGGTACAATTTTTATTTTCGATGGCGGTTCCCTTTTTTCCATTATACTTTAGAATGAATAGTAGTTTCCTTTGGATTTTAGAAGAAAAAAAGCACTACAAATATTTTCTTTCTTTCTCTCCAGTTACTCAGAGCTAACTTTTGATTGGCTGAAGGTTTGAATAATTTGTCACATAACTGTAATGAAATGTTGATGTAGAATAAGTGCCTGACGAGTCATTGGATTTAATTGAAGCCATTCGTGTACACCCCGCAGTTTGCAATCATCCTATCCTGATGTATGGCCAAGCTTTAAGTCAACGCGTATAAGAGCCTTACCTGTGTATTTAATTGTTACAATGAAATATGTAAAAACATGACAACGTCGGACCAAATAGCCCATCGAGAACCAAAAATTTGTGACGAGCTCATATAGTATAAATGTGTGACCAGATGATGGAGTTACATTATTGAGTTACATACATTATCGAGTAGGTGCATATAACCTTCGGGAAAGTTTCCAAACTGAAGTCAAAAATAAATAAAAACTTACTTGATTTTCAGGTGTAGAATACATAAATTCCTTTGATAAAAATACCTTTTGTTTATAAAGGTTTTGGTTATAAGCGAACAATAATAAACTCGTTCATTGTCAGTGTATTTGTTCTTATAAATATTATTTGCAAGGTATTATTCATAAACAGAGATTATCATGAATGACACTCTACGTACCACTTTTTAATGTTAAAGAATTATTCGCGATGTATTTTTTTCTCAACACTTGCTCCATCTATGAAAAATTTTTCGTATTTGGCAAGATTACAAGCGTTACTAACATGGGATTCATTACAAGATTTTGTTACCTGATGCACGGTCCTGGCGAAAGCCTAGCTAATTACATTATATTTAGCATGTTACTGACATTTCTGCGTGAATTTCTTGTAACAACAAGAAATCCATACAGAGGAAGTTTGTGGCATTAAATATGGATGGATCTAGTCTGAATAATAAGCATTTCAGCTTACGGCTAAAGAGAACCCACAAAACTTGAGTCCGATGATCGGACTCCGATCTCACTTTTAGAGGCTATTCATGCTACATTGTTTCATACAGTTAGGTCATCTTCTTTGGTTGCATTTATGCTGGTTCTGTTACTTTGGGTTATGACAAATAAATATTGAAATTTGGGAAAGACACACGTCACCCTGAAGCGACCGACTTCATTTCAGAGGTCCCTTGTTTTATAGGACCTTTTTCTGATGACGCTTCAAAGTAAGTCTCAATAAACCAACAAGTTACGTTATACGTGGGGGCCTTTAAAAATGTTGAATCAACTTTGATACGGCTTATCTCAATGACAACTTGCTCAATTTGTCTTATCGGGATATCGATTGAAAGCTAAGAACTAGGACTTTAATTTAATGGGTTGTTCTTACCAGTCGTGAGCTTCTGTAAAGAATACCAAGCCTCCATGTACCAGCCACGAAATCGCACTTGCAAAAAAAATTCAGAATGCCATCGAGTCAGGAAAATTTAAACCTTTTCATACTCGACTAATATTCGTTTTATAGGAAAACTTTTGAATACGGATGAAACAATGCTTCACCCATGTGAGCCTGAGTAAATTATGTAGTTGGCACAATAGCTCACGGCCGTCATACATAAGGCTTCACAAAAAACTTGAACTTGCATGGTCATAATGCCTGTTATTTGGTACTGCATGGGAGTTTTGTTGGCCGGTTTTTTATGTGTGACTCATTCACCATTCTAGCCTATTCAGATACTTTTATGCCAACAAAGGAAGTTTCCAACAAGAAACGTGGGTTACAAAAATGTGAGGACGGAATTTCCGCTTAGCATGAAAATGTGCCCTGTTACATTTGAAGATCACCAAGAGGAAACACTACGACATTTAAATGATTCAACCATATCACCTTTCCTTCAACCCCTATGACCACTGCTTCTTCCATAAACAGATAAACCGTATCAAAGTTGATACAATATGTTTAAAGCCTTCGTATAACGTAGTTTGTAGGCTTATTGAAACTGATATTACAGCTTGAAACTCTAGTTTTAAAAACCAGGCGTACTTTATTCTGTTGGAGACAGACAATGATAACAAAGGACCAAACAAATATTTTAAGCAGTGTTAGCTAGTAAACTTTAGAATTAATCTTTAGAATCAGAAGGAAGCTTTACAAAGATTGTTGTAATATGTACCTTCTATTCGTAAGTTTGTATTATTAAACAAAGTCTATTAGGTAACATTAGGAAAGACAGTTATATCTTCTTCACCAACTGTTTTGAAATTTCCCCTGCATCAAAATTTTAAACTCTCATATGTATTTTTATACACATATTGGTTAGCTTCGTGCTTAATAGCCAAAATTACTTTTACGTGGTAACTCAATACTCAATGTAATGTTGTTTGTCAATCAAATTCTACTACATTTTTCAATTCCTGAAAAATCACGCATTCGTAAACTATCATTACACATTCTTATCAAATATTAGATAACAACGCATTGGGTAATATAAATATCTCTCTTTTGTTATATTTAAATGGTTTTCAAATCATACAATATGTAATACATGTAGTTAAATGTGTTGCTGGTATTACTCAAGATCCGGTGATGTAAGAGCATCAAAGTAGTGCATCCGCAGCGTCGTAACTATCACTTTATGCACCGGAAGTGGCAACATTCATGACTGCTACATTACATTCATGTTCACTTGTTAGTTCTATCATGTGAAAGTTGATTTCAACAAATCAGTTAAAACTCCTATGGAAGGATGAATGTAAATGAATACGTTATAGGACATACTATTCTTATATCACTTTTAGCGTTATTTGAGGCAGAAATTTGCAGCTGGAAGAGGAGAATATACAATTTTGAGGAATAGAAATTCGTCAGAAAAGTGCTTGACAAATAGCGTAGGAAAAGCATAATGCAATGTGAGTTTTTACAATTTTTAAACCTCAATGTGTAAGAGAAGCAATTTTGCTTTGTTGAACGTGAATCAATAGGAAGCATTTCCTGTTGTAAATGGATCTAGAGCTACAGAAAGACGCGTGCATTCATAATGCTTTATTGCTTTTAAGGCTTCTGAAGTATTAATAACATTTACACTATAAAACCTTATTATGACATACTGAGATACATACTGACATTATGTGAGAGAATACTTTGTTGTGGATTGAATCGATGGGAATCCAGGGTACGAAAATCGAATACATTCTGTACACATTCGTGAAAACAGGCTGAGTCATTTTGCCCCAAATGCTAGCAAAATTTGAGTATATAATGAGCATTTGTGGGTTTTTTGCTCCAGCTGAATAAAATGTATTAACTTTCTTCAGTGCCTTTACAGAGCTCCTGATTTATTCAAAATGAACAAAACTATGACAGGCTCCACCTATCGGGCTATATTAATCATACATTTAGATCCATTTTGTTGAGTGTTCCTCGCATTTAAAGATGTCGCTTAGAACTGATAGCATTTCCTTTAGTTCTGTAGTCAGTCAAACGTAAAACATTTTTAAGAACAGCGTCAAGTTTCACAGAGCCAAAACTACGGACTCAAAGGAGGGTTTATTCTGCTAATGAGCTATTCTAGAATATTGCGTTGACTGGCACTTTTGAAGTTTTGAGTATGATTATAATATATGCTTTAATATTTTATGTAGTATTATTGTCCAGACTTATTCAGACTAAAAATAGATACAATATTACTACTTATGCAACGACAGTACTTGGGCAAGGAGTGAGCACGAAGTAAATTCCGTATTTTGAGTATTTTGCTGAACTAACATTAACCAATATTATGCAAACTAATATGGGTTGCGATTAGCATGAATATCAAAATTATTCTCTTTTGATGGTTGCAAAACATTTCACATTCGAGGAAAAAAGTAACTAACTTACATATCGTTACATAAAACCCCTTGGTACTCAGCTTGTTCATAAGTACTTTCAACCTCAATGGAATTAGCTTTGGTATTTCGAACTTCATTTGCCTTAAAATTTTGGCTTTCCTCTGGAAACATGTTTATCTACCATGTGGTCTTTTAGAAGGTTTGTGATTCATTGAAATTATTAATTAGCAGATACCAAGAAGTATTACTAGTAATTAGTAAGAAATATTTTTATGATTTATATTATATTACTTTAACAGTTAAGCCTTATTACATACCTTAAAGACCATTCTGACATACTGCAAGTTGAAAACGTATTACTTCTGTAACTCAAAAATACATTTTTAATAGAAAAACTCCAAAAAAATATGCCTCGTGTTTCACTGCTTTCTCCGAAAGCTTGTCAAGGCTAAAACACATAAAATAGTAATGCTTTGGATTCTCTGCAATAATATGAGAGATCTCTTTCGTAATGTTTTGGAGTTTTCAATTGAACATTTTGGTTTTGAGTATGAAAATTTAATAGCGTTTTGTGAGAAAAGCTACAAAAAAGAGTTAGAAATAGATTGATAAATCTCACTGGTAGAGAGGTAACGCAATAATCCTTTCTCATGCCGTTACTCTAATATTTGAGCATAGAAGATCAGTTCAAAAGGCACAACAAAGTAAAAAGATTAATTACTCGGCATACTTTCTATTAGTATGTTTGATAACACATCCGTTTCTATATCATCTCATTTGCACTCATCTGGACTGCAAATGGAAAACTCTTGTTTAATTTTTCTCATCGCAGAGTGCCCCAGAGTAACTCCACATTTTCCATATTTTCATCATCTCCTGCTTTGCTACACTACGTTTATCAGAGTCACCACAATGCTAGACTCTGGATAAAGTAGGGACAATATTCACTTGTATGATTTTCTATGCTGGTATTGCATTGTACTTTTTTGCTACCAGAGTAAAAGATGCCATGTCTTATAAGGAGTGGGAATATAACTTGAAATGTGACTTCTTTTTTACAAAACAACTTGTTGAAATGTTTTGCTTTACATGCTCAAAAACTGTTATAGAAGTTGACGTGTCAATCTGCTACACGTTTTTTAACTTCGCATTTCGATAGATGTGTAAAACTTAGCACAATTTTGTCAAGGTTTACTGATGAGTTTATTAAACGTGCTAGTGCCACTTTATTTTGAAAAAGATAGTGGAAGAATTTTCGCCGGCATGATGATTTTTAATATCTGTCATACCCAACTTGAAACTTTACCAATTTAATTAAATATGTCATAGTTGTGTCATGAGAAAATAAATAAATAAGCAGTCATGATTGTGCTGATTTTGAAATTATGTTTTGATCCTATACCGTGGCCCATACGTAACTGGCTGTCTTAAGAAAAATATCTGGGTTTCAGATCCAAAAACAATCACATCGACCGAGATCTTGGTCAACAGATAAATGACTCAAATATGAAAAGCTCAGGAATGAAGTTTCCCTTCTCACTTTTTGAAAATGTATTCAGGATTGTTGTTTCCATTTTATTGATTGGAATTTGAATGTTCGAGTTTTGCTTATCGTCTTAATTCATAACGAATTTCTTATGCTACCTTATCTGCTTATTTCAGATTTTTTATTGGGCCGAATTTAATTTCTGAGAAAATTGGTTTATTTAAACACTACAAATATCTAAATATATAATAAAACTTGTAGTTTTTCTGTACATTTTCTAACGTCATATATATATTTATCGTTATCGTCATTGGTTTTGTTGTTTCAATGTCCTGTGGGAAAATGGTTATGTGACCAATCTAAGTACAAATTGAAAAGGTCTACTGCTACAAACAAAGTAAAGTACTCAGTAATGAGGTTAGCAAAATACATGACGACAAAACGTGGTACGTGTTAATAAATGTATTAGTAGGTTAAAAGTTTTAAACTAAACATAAGGTTTACACTACTTTTGTTGAAATACTATGTATTTATATCATGCTGAGTTCTTTGGATTATTGCTATATTTTGGCATAGACGTTTGGTGTTGGGAACGGATAAACAAAACCTCAAAACAGGAACTTTCTCCAAGCATGCACATCTATACTCTAGGAATTTAAAGTTCTGATGTTTTATAAATGAAAATTTTTAAGTTGTATTTGTTGTAGTATTTACAATATTTACACTTTAACAACTTTAGCAAGATAATGGAATAAAAACACCAACAAGCTCATACATATTTATGAAACAGTGACTATCTAAAATATTTATGATGCGCTTCAAGAAGCCCCAGTGCAGGAAACCTGCCAAATTAATTTTAAACATACACTTTTCTAACTGATATTACAAAATCAAGTGTGATTCCAACGTCTGTAATGAGTGAAAATAATCATACGTGCTTCCCATTTTAGAAAAGTTTTGAGTTTGATCTCTGATGTCATAAATTAAAGAACCAGTCATTTAGAATGTAGTATTTCTCGAATACTATACCACCAACCAACAACAATTTTTTGTACTGAAACCAATTCTTGATTGGTGTTGCTACTCAATGTTTAGCATGTCATAAGAAGCTACTCGAATGCATTATTGTGATTTGAACCACTATTGCATTCAACGTAATAAGAGGCTTACTTAAAAGCATATAATTAGGTATGTATTCTTACACGGGAAATTTAATATCCGGCCACAAAAATCAGCGTTTTCTAATGTCCAAAGGATATCGTAACCCAATTCTTTAGTCTTGCTTCGCAGTTTCTATTCAAATATTTCCAACAAATAAGGACCAATATGGCACACGACATGTTGACCAGCGTATGTGAGGAATAAGTTCTTGATAAGTCAGTATTTATGATATAAGTACTTGTGTGTATACGTAGAAGCATAGTGTACACATATTTATTGCATTTTCTTGGAAAAAATTAGTCTTGCCAATTTGTCATAGCCACAATGTCGATAAATCAATAAAAAATAAATCAGATAAACTGATATAGAAAGTGCCAGTATGTGAATTGTATCATATTCATATCATATTCATCATCATATAGACTTCGCCGGAAATCAAAATGATCGTATTTGACCATATTAGACGACAATATCTTAGTTTTACTAAGTATTTCCTGATTATCCACTAGAGAGAATATCGTATATAAAAATTAAATATATCAAAATGTTCTTCTCATCACAAGATTTCGAATGAGTACCCATATGCCCTATGGTCATTCCAAAAATTAAGTCGTTGTAACGGTTTCCAACGGTTTCCGTTGATCGTTAGTGACCATCTTCAAACTCCTTAAAGTTTAGATGATTCGTAATCCATTGCAAAAATCAGAACTCAAAATGTCCCTTTCGTTTAGTCAGGAGAGTCAAAATTGTAAAAAAAAACCGTTATAACGGCCAAGCCGTTAAGCATTTTGAGAAAATTGTTTCATGGAAAATGATCAGCATTAAAAATGCGTTCGAATAAGCCCCCACATGCCATATGTTTACATAAAAAAATTGACCGTTATAACGGTTTATAACGGTTTCCGGTGGCCGTTACTGCCCATCTTCGAACTCATCCAAGCTTAGGTCATCAGTAATCCATTGCAAAAATCAGAATTAACAAATTCGCTTTCGTTCGAGAGTTATCGTGCGAACAGACGGACAGACAGACGGACAGACAGACAGACATTTGCCCACCCCCCACCATCAGAAAGTACCAGTTATCACTGGCACTTAATAATTGCAAGCAAAAATAACCTTGAAGGGATATTTTATCCTATAAATTTACGTGTCAAAAGAGAAATGGAGGGCTGCTGGTTATCTTTCTTGAGGACTTCAATTCGCCGACAAAACTCTGGATATGCCGCTAGCATTTCCACAGGAATCCCGGTGAAAAGAGAGTCCCACTCGTTTGCGTTGGGGGTTTCCAAATAATCGTTTACGTGAATAGTCAAATTTTTGAGCTGACGCATTTCCAAAAATATGCGTTTCAGAAATGCAAAATTTACACCTGTGTTGAAACCCAAAACCAGGTTCTTCAGGTTTGGAAAGCTCGCGCTAAAATTGGGAGCATCTATCGGCCCACTTTCTCCATCGATAATTTGCAGATTGAGAGTGGTGACGTTGGGGAAGGCTGAGGATTCGGTCCACTTTCTAATTTCTGCTCTTGTCGAATGAAGCGTAAGACGATTTAAATAAACCTGTTAACAGGATATAGAGACCTTGCGATGAATTTTGAGCAAGAATTTTACAGAAATTGCTTTAATTGTGACAAAAAATGAACAAAATAGGGCAAATGTGCTAATCGTCATTCATCTCAGTAGTTTGAAGTTGTGAAAACCCAAAATTTGATTTTTTCTTGAAACTCCCGTTCAAATGATAGCACATACCCTATATTAATTTGTAAAAATTTACCGCTATAACGGTTTCTAACGGTTGAATTATGCAGTTGGTGCTCATATTGAAACCTCTCATAGATCAGATGACCAATAATCCATTGCAAAAAACAGAATTCAAAAATTCGCAAGCGTTTACGCAGGAGAGCCAAAACGCTGAAAATATTTGAAAGCGTTATAACGGTCAAACCGTTACAAATTTTGAAAAAAGTTTGCATGGAAAATGATCAGTGATGAAAGTGCTTTCGAATGAGTCCCCACATGCACCATGTTGATTGTACAAAAACTGACGGTTATAACGGTTTCTAACGGTTGCCGTTGACCGATAGTGCTTATATCAAAACCTCTCTTAGATCAGATGACCAGTAACCTATTACAAAAATCAAAATTCAAAAATTCGCAAGCGTTTACGCAGGAGAGCCAAAACGCTGATAATTTTTGAAAGCGCTATAACGGTCAAACCGTTAAAAATTTTGAAAAAAAGTTGCATGGAAAATGATCAGTGATGAAAGTGCTTTCGAATGAGCCCCCACATGCCCCATGTTGATTATGCAAAAAATGACCGTTATAACGGTTTCTAACGGTTTCCGTTGACCGTTAGTGCCCATCTTCGAACTCATCCAAGCTAACGTGCTCAATAGCACGTTGCAAAAATCAGAATTTGAAAATTCGCTTCCGTTCAAAAGTTATCGTGCAAACGGACAGACGGACGGACAGACACCGCGAACATTCTGAATAACTTGCTTTTTGCAATCGCAAGTTAATAAGTAAAGTAACACAATTTCATAAAAATTAAGAGGCAAGCCCGGATAACTTCTCACAAATTTCGATGCATACAGAGTTCTCAATTTGAAAAAACATATTTTAAAACAATTTTCCTTTCGGCACCAAGAGCAAAGTCATAAAATGAATATTTTTTAAAATAATGCAAATAAATAAAAGTTTGCAAAACAAACCACATGATGTGAAATCTAACAAATTTTCCATTAAAATGAGCTTCCTATATTTTCAAAGCCTGTCACTTACGATTAGGTGTATCCGATTAATCAATTGGAAGTATCAGAAGAAAGCAAATAAACTGTCTCAAAACATGTATGCTCAAATTATGAAAGCTCGTAGCTGAAAAAAAGGTTTTAGTTATGTTGCGATATATTTTAGACAAGCGCTTATGTTTGTTTATCTTCCAAATAGAAAAGTATAAAAACATTAGACCAAACTATTATGAATCGGGTAATATTTTATACATGAAGCAAAGACATTGTGGCTTATGATAGCTACCATTGCATTGTGAAAAATTAGGAAGTTTACGATTGTGAAACCCTTCCCAGTGAGAGGAATAGGTCGTGAAAGTTGCTTTGTCAGGGATGTGGAAGGGCAAAGGTCAATATGACTATCTGCCGTTTGGTATGCAGGCCACCTTGTTGAAAATATCGGGGTTACTGTTAATTTACATTTTAAAAGAAAATTTTCTAAATAGTAAGTTCGGGTTATGTTATATTCTTATAACAGTTTTAAAGTATTTTAAGTATATGAAAAGATATGCTTACTAGCAATGTTTTTAGATTTTATTCAATACATTGCCATTAAATTAGACCGGTAGATTCAGCATATTTGATTCAAGTTAATGACTGAATGAAATAAAGGTCATTCAAAATGATATTCCATATGGATCTCCAAATGAGAAAAACTAGAATCATTCTGTATTCCGCAATAGAACGTACGTTATTGAATTGAATTTGCATGCATGCAAGTGAAAGTGGTATGGCTTCCTAATGCTTCCAAATATTCACTCTGGCATGAATTCATCACCGAAACTACATTTTGTTTAAAATGTTTGAAATAACATGAAGCATTTAACCAAAGAAATGGATTTAGGAAAAGAGTTTTAATGCGACTAAAATGCTGAGCATGCTCTATAAAAATTTGACAGACTTGTTGAATTCAGAGAATAACCTTTTGTTAATAAATCGTATATTAAAATAACTGTGGGAGTATGCGAGCGAAATATTAATTTCTAGTTAATTTTTTTCATGCTCAGTATCGGAAAATTACATTGTTTTTTTAAAATCCTGCAAACAGACCATTTTGAATTGTTTTGATTCTCCAATCAAATGTGTAAATATTCAAGAAATTGCCAATTTGGTTTGAGTTAATCTTCTGCATACTTCCTAGCCGCTGGGTGTTTAGTAGTTTGCCTGCAAAGCAACAAAACCAAACGAACATAAGTAAATTCAGGTTAAGGGTTGGGGTTGGGATCGTACCACTGGGTATTATATAACATTAGTTGAATAGATATATATGCTTGTTTCATGATTATCATTTTTCATTGCACACAATTCTCGATATTTTCAAAAAATTATCAACTAACCAATCAAGCATTTACAAAACCATCTTACATTCTACTTCTATGCTAAATGAAGATCATATCAATACGGCAAGCCAAGACGATCAAGCGTTAAAGCGTCAATGAATCTGGGAAATCACGTTTTGTTTCAGTATTACAAGGGGACATTACGTGAGGACAAAGGAAGATTAGATTAAAGCTAAGATGTGGATAAGGTAACTGCTATAATTTGTGTCGTCATATCCTTTCTGAGTTCACTACTTGAACGTTGTAATTTTGAATCAGAATCAGTGACAGAATGAGAAAATGAAATTCGTTGCAATGGCTGCACTCCCATTTTTATTGACATTTAAGACATTCAAATCATGACTGGAAAAATGAACCTCACAACGAAACCTCAAATATTCCGAAAATTTAAGTTGGGGTTCAATATATTTATTTAGGTAATTTTTAAAATGTTACTTATACACATAAATTAATAACAATTATGAGTAAGATAAGTAAAATGAGTTTATCATTATCTTCAAAACCAAGCAAATATACAAAGTATTACATTCACTTGCAGTGGAACATTCACTGAATTTGATACGTCGTAATTTTTGCTTCAAGGTAGATCAAATACATATTGACTGCGTTTTTTATTAAGTGTTCTTTTTATTAACTGAGAATTTGCAGTGTTCTGTGAATGACGTATCATCCCAAATCATACAATTTGTAGTGCGAAAAGCTTTCTTTCGATAAGCAAATGCATGTAAATATGTACCACTTTTTAAGAAGATGGCTCATACTTTGTTCAGTCCGTTTCTAAATTATAAAGTTGATAAGGGGCGATCCACGAATTAAGTGACACTTCACACAACATGCTACATTGGAATCCAAAGGCGCAGTACCTGAATGCAGTACACCTCACGTGAACAGTGCCATCAACATCCCCACACATGCTCAATATATTTATGAAAGCTTATACGCAGTTTACTCATGTTTGTAGAGCAGTGCATCCCTCAGGCAGTTAGATCCAGCTTGGGGCTGTCCACCTGTATCAGCAAGAGGTACGCTTTATCAGAGGCTGTGCATCAAATGTGGCCCACCCCTTCCAAAAGTGACTTTTCCTGTGAACCCCTAATCTTTATAGCTCATGTGAGTTCCCACTCAATCCTTTCTCAATCTACTTTACGTTAAGCTCAGGAATCATTGTTCGTTGCTGTATTATGTGGACGGAGTGAGCACGCAACAGGTCGCTTTCTTTTCGATGTTTCTTCTGCGATGAAATTATTCTATTCTATGGCCGCGTACTAGAACACAGTGAGGTGTGTAGAGATTTTTGAGCTCAGGCAGGTGTTTTCTGTAACAAGAACAATAACAGGTATTTTTACCCACATGCTTCAAATGTAGCTAATTTTATTTGTACTGAGAAATCAACTATAGTTACAGTTTTGACGCAATTATTGCCAATGAATTGGCCCCTAAGAACATTAGTGATCCAGTATTCTTCAAAACTTGTCAAGAGGAGCAAGCGAGAAAAGTTTAAACGCCAAGAGAAGAAAGAAAAATGCAACTCCAGTGAAAGGAGAAGTTGACACACCTACCGCCTTCCCAAATGATTTGGTGAGTAAATCATAACAAAGTTTGCAGTGAACATTTTGTAATGAATGGTGAAAAACTAGCTAAGATCGTTTTATGCGCACTAATTGTTTGCAGGTTCTTCAAAACATTTTCGAATTCTTGGGGTACATGGATCTCAAATCCTGTCGGAATATGGGGAACGCCACTTAAAAACTGCAAGAAAGCTTTATAAAGTGGGGCTCATAGGATATGAAATGGGGCCGAAGTCAATCTTGCGTTATCTCAATGAAACTAAGATAAACCTGCAATGCTACCAACTATAGACTGGAAAATTTTGAAGGAAGATGCTATGCCCTTTGGGATCGTTTTGGACATTCAGTTAAACACTTGGAGATTTCAGAGTGCAATTTGGAGACCTCTGCCGATGTGCGAATCGCTATTTACTGTCAGTACCCCGATCAAAAAGAACTTGCAGTACTTTTTGATGAAATTGTAATTCAAACTGAGATCGAGGAACCGACGAAATGGGAGGAA
>JAQIXX010005498.1:0-13885 GCA_034700605.1 Willowsia nigromaculata | reverse complement strand
ACACACAGACAGACGGGCAGGTGATCGCATTAACTATCGTAATATACGTTTTCAACGTATCCGATAGTTAATAAAAGTGGGTGTTTTTGTAGCACTTCCACTTTTTAAAAATAGAAAGCGACGAAGTGTAATGATGATCATGTCGCTCGGTGTTTTGAGAGTGGGGTTGTGGCTGTGGTTGCCACATTCAAAGAGTGAGGCGCAAAAGCTAAATATGAAACTTTTTTTCTCTGGTTCACAAATCTGGACAATTTTTCCTGTTCTGTTTGGACGTACCGACAGTTAGCATTGTACGCGAGGTAAAAGACGGTCCATGAAAAAAAAACTTGTGAAAAGGAAAGGAATATACATCTAGGTATACAAAAGTTACTTTTTGGTGGCGGTGATGATTTATGAAAAAGTTCTCTCGCTGGAAGGCAGGCTAATGCATATACCTATGTTATGCAGGTAACTTATTTCAAACAAAGTTCATGTGTGTAGTGTTTGCACTGCCATCACCTTCAGTTTGCAGCTCACCACCACCACCAGTTTACTTACATGTCATATATCACCAAAAAAGCACACGGCAGCTGTGGTATAGCAGCACTAGATGTAAGTAAAAGTAAGCTTGTTCAAGAGTGGAAAAATAAACTTTTTCGCCAGATTGATGTATATTCTTAGAGCTGTATATTATAGATTCAATGAACTATTGAAAAAAAATCCAAGATTTATATAAAAGAAGAGACTATCAGTCAAAAATTTCTGCAGAAGGTGCGAGGTACATATATATATTTTGGTTTAGGGCTGTTTTGCTGCGTCACCTGAAATGCAAAATTTTTTAATTCATAGTTTGGCTTTAAACTGGAAACTTGGAGAGCAGTATGAATAGTATACAAAAGCAAGCATAAATAAAGGATAATCTTTTGAGTGCACACATACTCCTTGGCATAAGCCAGTTTGTGTATAGCTCTTATTTTTCACTCGACGAAACTGATTTCGCCATAAAAGTTTTCATATTTTTTTCATTTAGAAAGTAGCAAGGGTTTATTCAAAATGGGAAGAAAAAACAAGAGGAAAATGAACTTCTTGACTTGAATCGAACGAAAAAGTAAAGTGACGCTGGTGGCGTGCTGCTTCTGACGTCGTTGTATACAGTATTTTTATTCGGTGATGTTCTATATTGCTTTGAGAGAAGAGATGCAGCTTTATATGCATTAAGTATTATATTATATTCATAATAAATACTGGATTTACTGCTTTTTGCTGGAAGGAAGAAGCAGAGCATAAAGCATCCCAAAACATATCATGAATTCAATTCGTTTTTCCCTTCGAGAAAGAAAGGTGAGACATTGCCAACAAAACAGGTATGCATGCTTCCGTGCATGTGTGTCTAGACAAAAGTTAGTATCGCTGAATCACTGGATACATGCTTGTTTGTAGGGATAGAAGATGAGCTTGAGCTTATTATTTTTCAAAAAAGAAGAAAGATTGAGGGACCCAGAGATTGGGAGGAAGAAAGGCTTGGCTTGTTCCGCTTGTTGAAGTTGACGATGACAGGTACACTGTTCACTTCTCTCTGCGTGAAGCAAAACTACAAGTACAGTGTCTGGCTTGGTATGTTTCGTCTTTTCTTCTTCACATCATTCATATCCTTTCTCCTGGAAATAAGAGAAATCTTCCTTTGGCTAATCTACACACTTTTCAATTTACTTCATGGGATTTAGGAATCTTATTGTGGAGGAAAATCCCATTGTCTTATTTTTGCGTTGTTTAGGCTGAGATATTTGAGAATGTTCACCAAATAACAGATCAAGATCAAAGGGAAGCACCCGACAGAGCTATTGTACCTAGTTTGCATGTTATTTTCGTTGAATGCTGCTAACTTTAGAGGTTGATCAAGGCTTCTTCAGAGGCAAGGTCGACAACCACAGATATCACTCATTAAAGACATAATTACATAGGCGTACAGTTATTAATTACTGAGGAATAAAAATGCACTCCTACTCATGACTTTGCTTCTTTCAGCCTTACCGCATTCTTGTTGGTGCATTGGACGATGGTGCTGATATGATCAGCTTTCTGCATTTTTGATGAGCGAATGAAATAAACTGCATTCCTCCCAGTACAATAAATTGATCCATTATATTCTAAACGTGTGCGGTAGTGTTGCAAATTGGAATTTCATTGATCACATTATCAACAGAGGGTCTCGTATGACAATGCTTTTGTCAAGAGTAGCATCTTCAATATAATTAATTAATATGAACAGTTGATGCATCTTTTTAGAATAAACAATCATGCGCAGTACAAGTATCCTTGCCCTATAACAAGTTGGACTCCTAGAGTGCACTAACCAAACATTACAGTAGTACCTACATGTATCCTCATAAACCATAACTCAATATCTTCTCTCTGCCCATCAATCAAGTTTAGTGGTGGAAAAGCGCAAACCTCAACAAACACTTTTCCTGTTTTATTTATTCAAAAAATGCACACCACACGATAATAAGGCCAATTTACCACAATCAGCCCAAACAAAGTAAACAAAAATGTTTTATGATGAAACCCCTCCATAATTAACTCATCTTTCATGTTCTACAATAGGACTGAACTTGGATTCAAAACAAGTATTGTACAACACTCAATGTAATTCAGCGGAAAAAACTTCAAGCCCTTCCATCCATCCGCAGAAACGTAAAGCGTTCAAAAAGTCAAAAGTACAGTGTGATAAACGAGGTGTGGTTTCATTTGCTCATGCTTATCGTGATATTCTTGTAGAAAAGATGTAACGTTTTTCGTGCGAATCATCAACAACATCATCTTCATCACCATCAACATTATGATTTGTTTAATTCACGCACTGCTTTGCAGCTAACCAACCAACTAGTCAATCACACGAAGAGAGGATATGCAATAAAACCATCAATTTGTTGATTTTTAGCAGGAAAAAATATGGTGTGTGTATAGCTGTTCATTTTCCTTTGATCTATTGTTTGGATTTTTGCGTTTGCAAAACATTGTACATATTTATCTTTACTGCTTCAACAAGCACATTAACAAAATGCTCTAGTATTTATAATCCAGCTAATCTTAAACAATGTAACAGCAATTTAGACACTACAAAGGTTCAAGTTTTAGAATTAGTCGTTGGCAATGTTGTGACTCGGATGACTATGCAAATGTAGTCAGTGAAAAATTCTTTTTATGACTTCCGGAATGGTTTAACTTAACCGGAGCAGCAGATATCAGCAGGGAAACATGATCCATTGAGCGATGCCGTGTGGCTATTACGATTACTCTGCATATAGGTAGATGAAATTGTGCAAATGTATGTATTTTTATGCATGCATATCAAATAATAATAGCTCATCCCGTCATGTAGTTAATGCTCTTTCAATGTTTTTATTTTCTCCATTGTATGTTTATACAGTTTTTTTTGTGTGCAGAAATATACATGATAGGTATGTAATTACTTAATTGATACTCATTTTCATCATGGCATGCACAATAACCGTTTTTAGGCATGTACATAGCGTGTTCTTTTCCTTTTTTTCAATCTGTTTTAGTATAAGCGTTATTCGTAGCACCAGCACGACTACCGACGCCCATGTCCATGTCTTTTTCTGCCCCTTGTATCATCATTACATCATTATCGTTATTATAAGGGAGCAGTGTGTTATGTTATGTTTGTGGTCAATCTTACTCAAATCCTCTGTTTGTTTCATTATCGACAAGACTGTAATAATAAATATGATGATTTGCACACACGCTCTTTATCCCGTTCTCCTGTTTTTCGTTATTTTTATTGCTTATTTATCTACTTATTGCTTTTCCCTGTTAGATTTATATTTTTAGTAATCATGCAAAAATTGTAGAATCTTTTTGCACAAAATATAGTACCGTAAAATGAGATGGAGAAAAATTAAGTTAAAATTATGCATTAATTTAATAGAGAATGCACACCAGAACACTTCCCAATATCCGTGTGCACAAGAAAGCTTTCACATGAGCAAGTAGAAGCAAGGAAAAAATGAAGAAAATTCAGTGAAGTCGGTCGGTCGGCTTTTACGATGATACGCTTCTACTTCGCCTTAAGGTGCAACTAAACTAGATTTTTTGCTTCATTCAAGGGAAAAATGGAGCACACATTATTACTTCTTTATTTCACATAATGATCACTCCACTATGATCATGCTTATTAGCACAAAGGTATACAGCTTAACCGCAGCAGCAACACCTATTCACGGCTATATAGCTAGTAAAGGTGTAATTTGTTATAGTGCTAGGATTTCATTGTTGCTCCTCTTCTCTTCTGACATTGATACACTATTGTTTTCAAGGATTTCTTCACTCATCATTACTCAGTCGTATGCACCATCGACTTAAAAAATAACAAAGTGAATAACAGGAAGTCCGTCGTGCCCTGTATCAGCAACAAGCCAGTGCGGCTAAAAAGAAAGGAGGGGAGTCAGACTGTAAAAAGCTTGAAGGGATTTGCCGAAACCAAGCCTGCTTCCGTATAAAATATGCAATTTTTTCTGCATTTCTTGCTGCACATCCTTCTCTCATCTTCCATTTCAATATTAAAACAGAAAACGGCAATAAAAATCTACTCCATCCCTCTTGAGTTTTATTGATTGGTACACTTTGTGCACAACGCATACACATGCCCTTTCACTGTACCGTTTTGTCAGAATCACTCATCGTCAGGGACTTGATACTGATTTATTTACACCGGTACTCTTGTTATTAGTGGGATTGTTGTGGTTGCTCGTTGCTCTTATAACAAAACGGTTATTTAGTTAGAGTCATAGTTGTTGATTTCTGTTGATTACGAGTAGTACCTAAGATAGCAAATAATAAGCTGGTAATAATTAATTGCGGGGAGATAAACGAGCCATAATTGATACTGTCAGATAGAATATTGTACTGCTTAACAGGAAAAAATGAGGAAATGCGGTTTAGTCGTGGTTTCAGTGACTTGTACAGTACTGTAAATGTATAGAAAAAATAAAGACAGATTGAATGATGAATTGAAAATCATTGAAATTTATTGCTCTATCTGTTATGTAAACACGAAATACTAATATTCATCCCTGGGAATCCCTGTCATCTGAAAGGCGTAGACTTGATTTGATAATAATATGTAAGCATTCTTTGCTGGCAATCATCAGAAAATTGCAAGAAATTTAAATTTACAAAAATAAATCATAAGAAATAAAAGAATCAACAGCTCCCAATAACGGTTTCATAGAAATACATGCATATAAGCAAAAACAGTACAGCTTTATGATCGTGAGTAATATTCAGTATCCAATCATTCTCAAAATGAAAGGATAATAACAGAAAGTCATGTAGGAAACAGTGCAAATTGGGCTATACTGACGTTAAATGTGAGAGAAACATATCGAAGAATTGCCTAATAATGAAAGCATTTTAACGCTCTATTGATGTTACAAAACTATTGTTGTTCTATTGTTTTTTTTTTCTTCAGGAGGTACATGTTTTGCTCTTATTATTCATAATACTCACAACTGCTACTTTTCTATCAACATGCCCTATTGTCACGTCACGATATACACAGATTAGATATTATTATTATGAGCTCATTGTACTATGATGCACTTTTTTGCATTTCTGCCTTTTTCTGCTTCCTTCTTCGTTCCTGAAGAAAATGTTTCTTTCAGGGTTAATAAAGTTTTCCACTTTTGTTTTGCGGTAAAAGATACAAAAAACTGCTATACGATGATGATAATAGTAATGTGCGTGGACTCTATAGGTATGTACCTATTTGTCGTCTTCCACTGATTGCTGCTAATACGACATTTGAACAATCATTGCAAAACTTTTTAGCAGTTGCAGTGTTAGTAGCTGTAGTTCTCCTAGAAGTGGATCTACTCGAGTTGAAGAAGTAAAAAGAAGAGGAAAGAGAATCACAAGTTCTCTTCCGCACGACTACACTCATTTTTCGCAATGATAATGGTGATGACTGCTCTGCTGCTTTGAGCGATGACAAGAAAGAAAAAGAGGCATATGGATTGGATTGCCGTTGGTTGGTTGGATGGATTGTGATATGATTATTGTTATAGCATTTTGTTGCTTTATTCTCTGCGTTAGTAGCAGAGCTATATTCGGTGGATGGATACGGATGAATTCGCATTCCCTTTTTTAGCACATTTTGTAACATACCCTATAATAGTGAAGAAATCTCTGTATAGAATGTATTGAAATTGTGTAGAACTTTATTGCGAATGCATGTGTCTAAACTTTTCAAGTCTACTTTTTTCCCATATGTACTCTGTAAGTTAATATGGAATAAAGAAGATGGAAAAACTTTTGGAATGAAACTAATGTCAGCACTTTTCTGATTGTCGTGTGCCTTCTTGACATTCTTCGTGTAGCGACATTAAAAGTCCTGTTTTTGAAGTGAATGCAGTTTTTTCTTTAGTATTCAAGCTCTGTTACACTTTATTGTTATTAGTCTTCTTGATCGTCAGCAGACTTGAGATTATGGCTCACTGCCCTCCTTATACAGCAGTGCACTCTCAATTAGAAAGCCATATAGTTTTATTTAAAATCCATAATCGTTGATTTGTTATGGCCGCTTCTTTTTCTATGCTGGTGAAGCAGATGAAATAGATGAATCGAGTGTAAACCTCCGTGTGGTAATAATGGCAAATGAACTAATAAAAGGGATTAGGCATTATTGTTATTGTTCTCGATGATTTGGCACAGATTCATTTCATTTTATCGACGACAGTGGTTTGCTGGTGAGGTAAACGTGATGATCATGATGGAGGCTGGATTACGCAAGTTTAAGGCAATCACATCATCATCATAATCATTATCCCACCGTCCTATCACACATTTGATTGACTTGGCACACTGCAACAACCGCTATTTCAATCAGGCGGAATTCTTCAGAAAGGTGCTTAATGTGGACTTTGTGGCTTTTTCATTCATGTTTCTTCCCTTTTCTTCAAAAAGAGCCGTTTAAACACTTTAACGAGCTCCATTAGGTATGCATACACAAGCAGATGAAAATTCGCTTAGTAGTAGAACCTCTTTACTCTTGTAACGTTTTTGCTTCTCCCATCTTTCCCTAACTCATATTTTAATCTCGTTAAAAATATGTAATTGTTGCAACAATGCAGATTGTTACAGATTAGTACGCGTGCAATTTTGTAGCCCTTTGAGGAATGCCTTTTTTTCTCTCTCTCTGATACCGACACTGACACGAACCGCACGACATGACGGTCAGAGAGATTACAATTCTTTTGTGTACATACTTTGTATTGCATTTAAAGCTACTTATCACTCAGATTTTTGTGCAAGTCATGCACTTTTCAAATGTGGGTAGTTCGAAGTTTTATGCTTTATAAATATTGCATCATATAGAAGGAAAAAAGCAAGCTCGGGTGAGGATGATCAATATGAAGATGAGGTAATAGCTAGCAACAACAATAATGCACATTTTTCTGCTTAAATAGCAACATTCAACAGAAGAGTTTAGTGTATCTTAGGATAGCTCTTTTTTTCGTTCTAGTGGAACGCTTTCAATTCAAATTGCAATTTCATTCTACCACAATCCCCGTACAAGTCGGACATAATCTGTAATTTAATATGCAGTTGTTACTGATTACGAGGTTCATCTTCATCTGATACGCACTTGAGATAATGTACTTTGCTTTTTACTTTGCATTCACCATTGAAGTTCATTCAGTCAAACTTTTTTTTCATACAAAGAAAGAATCAAATAAGATATAAATTTATACAAAGTGCAATACATTTTGACTAGCATAAATGGGATTGAAAAACTCATTTTTTTTCAGTAAAGGCTTGATGCTCTGCTTTGATAGGTACTGCATCGTATATAGCTTGTAATAAATTAAAAACTGTCAAGATTATTTAAAAATAATGAGATCAGAGTTTTAAAAGAGTGAAATAAATTCACTGCTTGCAATCTAAAATGGAATTGTTTATGCAGTTTAAAGTATAACACTGCAAAAGGAGTAAAATATGCAAAAAAGATCATGATTACAAGTCTCAATGTACTGGTTCTCGTAACATTGTGATGTGTATTTAATTTGTGTTGCGTGTTTATTTACTTGTGTCCTCCCGAGTCTCTTCTAAGTATTATATAATGTAATGCATACAAAAAAAAGTTTTTTTAATGCTGTTTAGAAAAGAAACGAATGATTTTACGGGGTTTTTTTATTACAACTTTAGAAGCAGCAGTGAGTGTAAGGGTTCACTGAGCTGACCGGCCATGGATCTACATATACATAATAAATTGCTTTATTGTGGTGGTGGCTACTTCGATATTTTTATGTGATGACTTACATCACTCCTTTATATAACATCAGCTTTTGCACATCTTCTCTAACAATGCAATTATTACAGCAATAATGTTCTGGTTTTTTGTAGATTTTCTTTGTTTTCACGTTGCATTGCATGCATACAAGACAATGCATGATAGATTACTAGAACTGTAAGTGTAAGACTCTTAGAGCTTGCTAGTGTACTAGAAACTGAAAGAAAGAAGTAGAGCTTGAAGAAAAACAAGAAAGTTCAATTCAATTGACATTGAAACTTTGAAGATGCGAGACAAAGATGCAATTCAGCTCGATGGTATTGCGGACAAGATTCTTTAAACCAGTTTAGAATTTTTATAATGTGCAGGTAGGCATCAGATGACGGCAGTAAGAAAAACGTGATGCATTCTTCTGAAGATGTTTGTAATAATAAACATTTAAAAAATGTACACATACAAAGAGGTAAAACGGGATTCATGTCGCAATCTTTGGCGTAGTTATTACGGAGGTGTATTGTTTTTGATATCACTAGATGAAAATCTTAAATCTTATATGATGGCAGTATGAATATAAAACATGTTTGGTTGAAAGATCACAATAGAGCAAATCCGAGTGCTACGAACAATGCCAAGATTGACGCGTACTATCCTTTGTATTTCCGGTCAATTGGAATGTTTGCACAAAAACAGGGAAAAACGAAGAAGCCATCAGAAAATAGTGATGGGAAGTGAGGCAAAATTTCTATCCATCCGCTCACGCTTTGGTAATGTGACCATAGTGTACAGTATATTGTCAATTATGGATAATGGCACTTTTCTGGTTTGCTGCAAAATTTCACCAGAAAATGATCCGGTTGTTATCCAAAATGAAGATAATGTCACATTCTACAGAACCGACAGTTACCACTCCTCACCATATTTCATCCGCACACATCAGACATTCTACCGTTCTACTTTCATCTTAAGTCAAAGCTTTCAGAATCAGAACACATCTGAATATAAATGATGGACTTTTACTAAGTTCTAGGAACACTTTTTCTGTAATTGGAGAAAATAAGGGGTGATGAGTTCCTTTATGAACTTCACGTCTCGGCTCACTCCTCGCAAGTGAAGGGTATTGTGTGGATTTTCAAAATAATAAATAAATTGTAGTGCACACCACCACATACTCATCTTTATAGAACGTAATGAGATTTTCTCTAAAAGTTTCCATCATCGCCTTTTCCCACATTTCCATGTACTAACTCGATATATGTGTAATGTGGGTAGACTTTTTACATTATAATATTAAATTATGTTTTGGATTTGCAAAAGCTGTTGCTCTGTCATGTTGTTTACCTAAGAGATTTCCGCAATAATTTTGCACGATACTGTGTTCTAGTAATGTTAGTTCGCAATCTAATTTCCCTGCCTGCACTCATGGAATAGAAGTGAGTTTACTCGTCCTGCATATATGTACTTCTCTTCAATAAAGAGTTTTTTTTCACGACAACTGCTCGCAAATCCTTTGGTGAGGGACACTACACCATGTTGTTGTAGTGTATGTACTTAATTAGATTCTCAGAGATCGACAGAGATTCAAATTTAAACAGACAGCCCTTTTTCTGTGGTAGGGAGGCAGTGTGATATGATAATAATGTAAAGCAGAGAACTCAGCAAGTGAAAATGGAGCATCTGGTTTTTACCCAGTCTTTTAATTTATCGAACTCGTACATCGCTTTTATTTCCGTGAAATAATGAGAAAACTCTCAAACAATCAACGACAATGTCAACTCGGCTGCGATGTTTGATCTAATTTTCCTCGTTAAAATCTCTGCAGTTCTAGTGGAACATGCATTCTATGGGTAACTGCATGTATGAACCATCAACTTCACTTATTATTAGGAGGCGCTGTCTATTCCTTGTTTTACTTTCTGCATTATCCAAAGTAATTATACCGAAAAGCATCTCTACCTCTACAAGATTCACTCATCTGATCTCATTCTCTCTCTCCTCTATTTCAAGTAGATGAGAGGGGGAATCCGAGAGATTGCCTTGATGAAACAATGGCCCAGTCATTATTATTGCTTTTACGTTGACCTACATTGATTGGATTCGTTGTTCTTTGATGATAGTAATGATGAGGAAGATTATCTAACCTTAAATGGCGTTTTTATAACCTCAACCGATAGTGCTGCTTGTTAGAGAAGAACAAAAAAGTAAGCGAGAACGCTATTGCTCCCAATTTTTCATAGCTAAAATTTAATTAATATCGCTTCAGGCACAGTAATTCTTAATGCTTGCTCATGCTTAAGCAACCAGTCACACCGAATTTATTAAGCAGGTTCTCTTTCACAGTTCTCTCGCTTTAAACAACATAAGCCCAAGGTTACTCTGTGAAAGCGAGAAATAGTTGAAACTCGAAATAAATTATGATGATTATAATGACGACAGACTCTAAGTTGTTTTTCTTATGTAGCATAAATTTTACGTTTAGAGTAGCATAATGTGCGTCTCATTTCCTATTTTAGTTTTTTTAGAAGAATACGAGAAGGCTTTGTATTTGTGAGCAGCCGTGAGCTCACACTCCGTTTATTTTATGCACTGCTCGTCATCGTGTATTTTCCACGGTCGCTTCTCTCATGTTACAATAACATTACTTTAGCAAATATATGAATTAAATGTGTGCATGTAAAATTGAAACTTTTATATAACTAGCAGTAAAAATGTGCTACATTGTAGTAAACTTTATATTTTGCCAAGAGCATTATGTGTAAGAAATCACAGTGAAGATATTTTAGCATGTGTAATGGATACGTCATGGGCATCGTGGCGTGGATTCACCGCTTCTTCAAAACAGCAATAAGAGCATCAAAAGGAGTTCAGTAGATAGTGCATTTTATACTTTCTTGAACGAAAACTCGTCATTTTTGTGTATCTTCTTTCTCTCGTTTCCTCTATCTATCAAAGCGTTACCTATACTGCATACAACAGCAACATGTACTGCTACTACTAGACTGTGCTTTTTACACCAGCATGTAATGCAAGGTTTATGGATCGTAAAATGTGGTCACCAGGGCACAAGCTTATAAGAATAGGGAAAGGTCGATTCAGTCGACTCACTACTGCACAAACAGAAATAGACAAGCAGACTAACTATAGGTACTAACACCATATTAGGGAGACAATAGGTATCATTACTTGCGTTGAAATACTAAAAATATGTATATGGACATAAAAGCAAACAAACAACTCATACGGCACACTTTGTCGTTTCCGCTTCTTCCTCTTTCTCACAAAAGTCATTTTCATTTTCGTCGCTTAATTAAAAATGCGCATAATACTCATTCTCCTTTTATATTCTAATAGTCATAATATTTTCCCCTCCTTCAAATCCGACCTTGCAAAAAGCTTTTCCTTTTTTATCTGTTTTTAAAAGCTCGAGAACTTTTACGTGTACTTATTATTTATGCATTGCAACAAGCGCATTACAAATTTGCATTAAATGATATACAGCCGGTATTTTATGTTTTTCGTGTAAAAACACTCGAGCTTGGGACAGTAAAGCGGATTTTGTAATATTTCATTTCGTCGTGCTATTAGATTGACTTATTCGCTAAGGGGAGCGCCGTAGGTATCTTGGTTTTTTTCGTAAGTTCATTTAAACGGAATAAAGAATACCTATAGGCCTGGTAAAAACAAGTTGGTGCGTTTTCATTTGATTTGTAATGATGATAGTTCTCTTCTATGGCTGCGAGACAGTATTAGCCGTTTCAATTTATTCGGCAGTGCATTTTATCATACGTAGGAGGAAGAAAAGAAGCAGAAAAATGTGATAAATTGACGAAAGAGAAGACTCACATAAAAGGAATGAATAGACAAGTTATTCTATATTTTGTGCATTAGATTTGCAATGCACTTCAGTGTTGGTACTTGATTGATATGCAGTTGTAGACCCAGAAGATTGCAAAAAATAAGTTTTCGATGTTGACGACGACTGTGTTTGTGCACCTGTATAGGAAACGGTATGTGTATTATTCAAAGTGAACATAATATTGTAGGCACATCTTTTTGCTGTAAAAAATCACTGAAGAAAGTCTATCCTCTCCTATACACTTACATATGTGCGCATTTCATCATCATAATTCTTCATATTTCACGATTCACGAAGAAAATGTAATGTGAAAAGATGATGTATTACGATAGTCATAATAATACTACAAACTCAACTTACCTTGTTTGATGGTATGCATTCACTGTACAAAATGGAAATATGATAATCCTTTCCGTAGGTTTGTAGTCATTCATTCTTGTCATAATGATACCATACCACTATCAACTATCATTCAACATACCATGTTTTTGGGTATGTTATTTTATTATTAAGTCGCGTTTTACCTCTTCAGCAGATTCCGGTTTTATACAAGTATTTTTTGAAATGCCCTTACGTATCATCTCCTGAAGTGTGCTTCAAAGGAGAAACAAAAAGCTCGTTTTGTCATGAGGAGCACCGAAAATATTTGAACATGACTGACACTAACAGTATTATAATAAAGATATTCTGATGATGAACGACATTTTGCTATCATTTGTACACACTTGAAGACAAAACAACCACCCTAATTCAGTTTAGATTTAAAAGGCTGTGGGTTTTTTTGATGGAAACCTTTCTCTACCAACGAAATGCAGATGGACAGTTTGGAAAAGCGCTGTTACAAATAATACACTGCACCGACAAGATTACAATGAAGAAGGATTCATACAAAGCTCCAATATTTATTGTCATATTTTATGACGGGGAAATTTTAACGTAGGTAGTTGAACTAAAATTGAAAGAATCAAAGATAACAATCTTAATGCTAGCACAACAGCAGGTTGTTTTCATTTATGACTTGATAGATTATGATAGTTATTTGGTATTCGTAAAAAACTCAAAACTAGTACATCGAAATATGAAAAATGAGCCTATGATAACTATCCTATTACGCCATACACTTCTCGCAAAAAGAAAGGCACCGAGTACATAAAATGGACTACCGAGATGAGAGCAGTAGACACGTAGACAGTGACGGATCAGTTGAACAGGCATTTCTTAAGTACTACGCAAAATTTTTATGGATTTTTCTTCTTGGCAGGTTGATATTAAGAAGAATGCTTAAATGTATGCATCTTACGTTCTCAAATCTGATTCTGGTTCTTGCTGGCTGATGTGAATTTTTATATGATGATAATATGGAGATGGTCAAAGAGATTTTTAAGAGCAAAGTCAACCTAAAACCGGGCTCACCAGAGAAAAGTTGGTTTGCACAGGTTTATTGTGCAATGCATCCCTGGGATTCTCTTTGTGAACTCAGGCAGGCATAATATTTTGTTTGAAGCGCAGAACTAAACTGACACAAGAAGTATATAAAGTCAGCAGGTTTTCTCTACTTAATCATCTTGATAAAGATTATGGTAGGTAGATATATAGACAGGTATACTTCATTCTTGGATGTATATTGACGGAAGACGATATAAGGAGTTAAGTAGAATTTATATGGGAAGGGATTTTCAGGCCTCTAAAGAATGCTTGCCGGCCTACCGTACGGTTTTTCTGGCCTATTTTTGAAATTT
>JAQIXX010005497.1:0-13888 GCA_034700605.1 Willowsia nigromaculata | reverse complement strand
ATATGTACACAAAGAAACAATGAAAACTACCTACTTAACAATTCATTAACATAATACGTTCGATACTATTTTCAAATTAGGAATAATTCACCAAATAATCATTATTCTACATAATATGTTGGATACTAAATGCAAAGTATCCACACAAATGAAAATCTTCAGAACAACTAGCAAAAAATTTATCAAAAATTTTAGCACTCATTTTTAAATATAATTGCTTTAAAATTCAAAGTAGTTTAGACGCAAGAAAAACTGACAATTACTGAGCTCTTGTTAAAGTAAAAAATTGGACTCGACTTTTTAATTTCCAAAAATACAATTTGATATTTAAAAAAAGTCGAATATGTAAGAATCTTTAGAATATATTTCCCTAATTTTTAATTCTTAAGTATTTAACGGCGTCAGCACTTCTATAAAAATTACCAATTACAGTTTTGAATATTCCTACCAACGCACAATTAGTAATCACATCAACCCTTCAAATATAACTTGGTAGCATTTGTTCTATTTTAGCAGGTGGTCATGAAATTCTTCAAATTCCTCGTTGCTTTACTGCTCCCATTTCACAGCCGAATTGGATGGGCCAAGTTGAAAGTCCATGTGACATCCCAATATTACGAAAATCATTTGAAACGCTTCTACATATTCTGAATTCTGAAAGAGAGTCTTTTGATGTGATTTTCTTTGATTTGCAAATCGACCAATGCACACTTTCATTCCAAAACTTCCGGTTTATGATCTTTCGAGATTATCGATACCAGATAGACTACCGATTTTCTTTGAAGTATCATCAATGCAATCATCTCGTAATTTCGAATTTAAGTGCTCCCATGTATCCTGAATACTTTTTCATGCACCATAATACGCTAATAGTATATCCTTTATTGGATCTGTCAACAAGCTCACAAATTGCTAGTGCCAGATTTCGGTTTCCCTATGACATGAGAAAATATCCAGCAGTCATGCTTGCGCTCATTGTAGCCATCGTAAACAACCATCCTCAAATGTTCTACTCATTAATTTGCCACGGCTGCTGCATTCGTACCAGTGGGAATGGAGTGATTAACTCGGGGTTTCATGATTCCCTAGAAAACCCAAAGCTTTTACATAGATTGTTATACCGGAACGGAAACCAAATGAACATTGACGTGAAAGTCAGCGCAATTAGGGCAAACGATTTGCTCGCAATTTGCTCCGAAAAATCAGCAACACTTTCAAAATATGGACATTGTTATAAGCGATTCATGGCACTCGTGGAAATCCTAAAGTTTCATAATTTTTCTTTAAACACGAATGAATGGCAATACGGTGGCGAGGAGGGATTGAAAAAAGTTTTAACCAAACAGTACATCATTCTTGATGCAGCTTACCCAAGTTACTCAAGATTTCCTTACTGGATGCTTGTAAGACTCCGATTTTTCCAGAATCGTGCACATCAAGTGGCGTACTGCATGGTAGATTAGAAAAATCAAGGGACTTTCAACATAAACTATTCTACATGGATGAGTGCCTTCAGTCTTGAGATTTGGCTGGTTTCAATCTCATTTATTGGTGGATTGATAATCATTTGTGAAGGTGTTAAAGCATCTGGAAATTTAGTTCTCAATAAAATAAATAAAGATTCAAGTCCCACAAAATGTAAAAATAGAGTAGATTATCGCCAGGCAATGGTCGCATGTATGATCTTCTTCGATGTTTTATGGGGGTTCATTTCCATGTTTTACGGGAACGAGATATTGAGTATTTTAGCAGTTCCGGATCCTCCAAAGACTTATCAATCGCTTGTGGAAATGCTAAGCTAGGGATACAAGATTTTGTGGAAGTGGTTTCAAGATCTCCGATGGAACCGTTTTTATATGGATTTTCAACAGCGAGGAGTATTGAGTACTCTTAACTCAAGCTTTCATATTCATAATGAGTCATCGGACTTAGCTGTTGCATCGTATTTAGCAGGAAAATTTGTGACACTTATCGAATCAGACAACACAATTGGTACTCTAATGTACAAGAAATTTTTACGAGACGAAGAGACCTATGAGGACGCCGAGTGCTATAAATTACCTGAACTGCTTAACACGGATTCTTGGTTTCTGGAAGTGTACACAGTCAACATATTTTGGATTATGGAAACATATTCGCATATTGTGGAAAGCGGCGTTATTGAAAAATAGGAGGAATGGCGAGCGATAGTATATGAACATGTGTATGATCTGTATGAAAAAACAAATTTTAACGTTGCGGTTTCAACAGGAGACGAGATTCAACTTGAGGCTCTACTTGCTATTCTCATTGCGGCTGGATGTGTATATTCTTTTTGCATGTTGTGCTTTTTTATGGAAGTTATCATAAATAAATTTGTATCTAGTGGAAATACGGTTGAAAATCTTGAGAGAACTGTTAACCCTGAAACTAAGGTTGAGAATGTGTCATCTGACTCGTCGAGTGAAAACTTTAATTGTTGTGCGGCACATTATAAGTCAGTGGATTCTATATTAGTGCTTGAAGACCTTGATACTGTTCAACCACATGCAAATGTCATGAAGAAAAACGAGTAGTTACTTTGCCTTTAATTTAGTGAATATCAGGGGACCCAAAACCATTCTGAATTTCTTCATGTTCGTGTAATTCTTAATCATTTCGTTGAATGAGTCATTTTACTTAATACGTTTTTTAAAAAGTTGGTTTGACCATCTCCAGGTATAACCAAACATATTTTATCTTAATATAAACTGATAGCTTGATAAGTCAAAAATATTTGCGAATCTAGTATGAATTAAATATGTAAATTTTTAAATAAATTCTCTAATATCATTTAAAAATATATAGTTTTTTTACAGGGAATACTATGAATCGCTATAAAAATCAGTTGTTTCAACAAGAAATCTTTTCACTGAAGTCATAATAATGATAGTATATATGTAAGCATAATGTTTTGTCTCATGGTTATGGTCGGAAGTAATGTTAATTAAAAATTGTGGCTAAGGTGTTTGTGGATTTAAGGCATCCATTAAGTTTACACAACTCTAATAGCATTATGTAAGTGATTTAATTGGGTACATAACTATTTCTTTAACTTTACTATTTGGTCGGATTATTCTTTGGCAGACAAAGTTCCTTGATGATATTTTATTGGAGACAGAGTCTTCAAGCTTGCACTGTTTTAACTTAGGTGCAATTGCATGGCTCAGAAAAAATAACTTTTCTTACTATTGAATTAAAATATTCTCATAGATTTTGAGCTAATACGAGGGTATTTCGCGATTAGTTGCCTAGACTTTGACTGTGATTTTCTCGAAGAAGAATTTTTCAGTTCAACCGGTTGGCATATTGTTTTAAAGCTTAAAAAAAGAGATTTCAAATGACGGGCTGGTCTTAACAGCCAGCATTTGCTTTGACCAATGCACAGCCTGGATCTTCTATCCTTATAATTGTGATTGCCGAAGAAATTATCAATCTACGCAAGGCAGGTAAATGCTATACCAGTTTTTGGGCGACTAAGGTTTTTTTATAAGAGAAAACGTGTGACTAGGGATGTAAGATGACTCCATCATTGTGAGGATGAGTCATAAAGACAACCTTTAAAATGGCTACGCTTTGGCATATAGCCCATTTAACAAAAGGTTATGCGAAACGCTTGCATTCACGAGATTATTATGCATCTTTTTTGGGACCAGATGGGAGTTTTGTTGGTAGAGTTTTTCTATGGGGGTCCTATATTAATTTTGCAAGCCTAACCCGTTGTCTTGAGGCAGCTAAAGGAAGTCTAGTCTACTATAGGAAAAGTCTTCAAGAAGAGCTGGATGACGATTTTTTACGGCAATGTGTCCTGCCACATTTTGAAGATAGCCCAAAAGAAACAACAGGATTTCTAAACAGTTTAACTGTATGGCCTTCCCTAGAGCCCACGTGCTGTCCCTTCAGACTACTTTTTGTTCCTTAAATTGAAAAATTAAGTGCATGGGAGGAAGGATACGAAAGAAGTCACTCAGACGAGCAATTAAAAAATTGAAATTTCATCACTCGGACTTTCGGCCTCAGAGTTCTTCAAAGAAAATAGCTGGTGCTACGAGCAACAAGTCATTAAAAAGCCCAAGTTTGAAGCTTTCAAACGATATGCCAGCCAGCTGAATTTAGACATTGTTCTTTGAGAAAAGAACGATAAAAATCTAGGCAACTAATCGCGAAATACCTACGTATGCTTGGAAAAATTGTTTAATTGTTTATTGATCTTTCCGTGTAATTTCCAAACTTTACATATATTTGTCAAGATAGTATGCAGGGAAACCTCAGACTAAGAGAATCTAAAATCAGATAAGAAATAAAATGACAAAAATGAGGAAAAAACCTGCAACAGCCCGTAAGCCCCATTTGGCCCATCTTGACTTCGTCATGAGTAAAAAGAAACGTAAGTGATAAGAGGTCAACAGTCTCCCACATTGTGGATAACTAACTGTTGACTTAAAATAATAAGTCAGTTTCGTAACATAAAGTACATATACCAAAAGAAATCAAGAAACATATCATAGTATACATTTTAAATTTTTTTTACAATAAAAAGAGCAATGCAGATTAAAACAAAAACACAATACATAAAATCTCCAAAACATAATGAATAGTGACAACTCAAAATTTTTAAAATCAACCGCTAGTTAATAAATATTTTCTCAACCGTCTCTTAAATATAGGGAAGCTGTGAGCTTCGGTTATGTTTCTTCGCAAATTATTCCATAATTTAACAGACCTAACGGAGAACATCCGCTCACCAAACATCGTCTTGGGAGAGTAGCTAGACCGTAGATTGCAACTGTCACGCGTTGCATAACTGTGCACTGTGGCTGCCTGGAAGAAACAGTCACTGAGAAAAGGAACACTATTAAATTTGAGTATTTTGAACATAATGCACAACGTTTTGTAGTCAGACTGAACACGAGGAAAAAACCACAATAGCTTCTTCTTGATTATTTCTGCTACTTTATCATACTTTCTCATGCCTAATACCAATCGCCCTAGTGATCTAACAACAGTTTCAACTCCTTTCAAAACCTTCTTTGTGGAGCTTCCCCATATACTACTCATATAATTAATAGTGCTTAACACAAAAGCTTCCGAAACTAGCTTTAGAGATTTAATTGAAAGTAAATGACGTATTGAATACAAAGTCCTCATGCGCAAGTAACATAAACTAATCATCTTTTGAACATGAACATCAAACTTTAAAAAAGGATCTAAGTATAGTCCTAAGCATTTAAGAAATGGAGAATTACGTATTTCACAGTCATTTAGCATAAAACTAAACCCACTGACTTGTTTGTAAATACTGGAAGAAGCGAACACAAGAAGTTTTGTTTTATCTACGTTTTGAGTCAGAGAATTTCCTTGCAGGTAATCAAAAATAGAACACATACCGGTTTCTACTTTTTTCTGGAGATCATCTAATTGACCATGCTTACCAATAAAAATAAAGTTTGAATCGTCAGCAAAAATTATGCTAACGTCTTCCGGAATTACATCAGGCATATCATTGATAAAAAGCGCAAATAATACTGGCCCAAGAATTGAACCAGCTGGAACACCTATGATAGTTTTCTCAACCTCTGAAATATGTCCATTTACATCCACAAATTGATACCTATTACGTAGATAATCATACAACCACTCTACACATATACCGTACCTGTGTCTTAGCTTTAAAAGCAATTTACCTCTATGGACACTGTCGAACGCTTTGCGTAAGTCAATTGTGATTACGGCACAAATATAACCTGAATCAATAAATCTACGAATATAATCCGTCATAGCAATCATTGCATGTTCTGTAGAGTGGTGTTTTCTGAACCCAAATTGACTTTTTGTTAAAATAGTATGCTTATGCAA
Source organism: Willowsia nigromaculata (assembly GCA_034700605.1). NCBI lineage: Eukaryota > Metazoa > Arthropoda > Collembola > Entomobryomorpha > Entomobryidae > Willowsia > Willowsia nigromaculata. The sequence goes on along the minus strand of JAQIXX010005497.1, from coordinate 8,014 downwards.
GAATTTGTTAAGCTTGTTTAGGTAAACTCTTTCCATTAGCAAAAGCAACACAGGCGTAATTGAGATGGGTCTAAACTGGTCAGGCCTACTTGCATTATCAACTTTAGCAATAGGAACTACTCTGCTTATTTTAAGACAATCAGGTACCTTACCGGTTGCGAAACTGTTGCTAAAACTTTCAACCAGATAATCAGTAAAACACGGAAGTGGGAGTAAATACTTCAGCATAAACTTGCTAACTCCCGTAGGGTCACAGGATTTACTATTACACTTCTTCAAGGACTTCCACGCGACAAAGATATCACTGTTGCTAACAGATACACAGCGAAATTTTACTGGTTTAGTATTACAGGCACTATAATCGAAAGAATCTAAAGTGTCCTTAGGAACTGTCCCAGGGCAAAAACCCATGTTAACATAATAATTATTAATGGCAGCTGGACTTATCCCCTCTTCTAATATACATCTTTGTTTAAAACTGAAATTAAGGTTTTGTAGAGCCTGCCATATCCCAATTTTATTACAAGTATTTTCAAAACTTTGTTTGTGGTCATTGTTCATTGAACTGCGGACGAGTTTTGAGTAATATTTGCACCTATTATCGTACCACTCTAGCCCAGTCTCTTTGAGCTTCCTAACATAATACTTCTTGATATTGCATAGCCTTACAGTCTTATCAGAGATCTTGAAACCTGACAATTGTTTAGTTTTTGTCTTTCCAACAGGTACAAACGTATCAAACGCTGCCTTGCATGTGTTAAGTATAAACTGAAAATCATCATTGACGTATGGACTGTGGACCTTTTCGTTATATTGACTGAAAATCAAAGATAATAATCCTAACCAATTGGTACTACTATAGTCACGAATTGTAATATTTTCAACACGCTTAACATTTGCCAGTCTTGCTTGAAATTCGAAGGTAATCATAGCATGGTCTGAAACGTTACAATCTTCCACACTTACATTGAAAACACGACTACGACTTTGTTTGTCTGTCACAATTACATCTAATAATGCAGGACCCCTTGTTGGGCTTTTCACCAACTGAGTTAAACCATGTCGTTCCAAAATACTATAAATACAATCACCATTTTTACATAACAAATTAACATTCCAGTCACCCACAACAAGGATAGGTTTACGTAGAGTCGTTAAAAAATGGAACAGTTTTCCAAGATTAGATACATCATTTTTCAGATTTGTGGTTCTGTAGATCGTACACAATATAAAAGATTTGTTAAAATTGTACTGGACAGACAGACATACCAACTCTAGGCTATGTGGTTTTATCCACGCATCTTCTATAATATTTAACTGATTTACCTTCAAATTTTCTTTCACAAAGACAGCAACTCCACCTCCTCTTGTTTCTCTATTGCATTTGTACATATTAAAACCCCGAGGGACAGTAAAATAATCCCTATCAGATAACCAGGACTCAGTGACACACATAACATCTAACTTGAACTTTTCTAGCAGTGAATTTAAGACCGACACCTTATTCCGAAGAGATCGAAAGTTTTGCTGAGCAACACGAATTTGACCATTTAGTCAGTTAGAATCCATCGAGTCATCATTAGCAGTATTATCATCAGTAATCTTAGCTTCCTTAGAATTGGACTCCTCTCTATTTTCATGATCCCGTTTTCTCTTGGCTTGAGACCTTGTATTGACGGTTTGGCGCTTCGCTGAATACTCCTCTCTCTGCTTCTTGGTCCTGTCAGGTTGAACACTAATACCGTTAAACTCATCCCTACCCTTCAAAAGTTTCTTATTTGATAAAGCGATGCGTCTAAATTCGGGATTGCATAAACTTATCTTAATTCCTCTTGGTCTTCCGGTTGGGATTTTTGTGTCCTGTCTTGACATTGCAAATTGTCCATTACTGTCGGGAAGCAGAAGATGAAGAAGCCGTCGCGCGAGGTTGACACCGTCTTCAGTTTCTTCAACACCAAACAGCATAAGATTACATGCCCTGCGAGACTTGTCGAGCTCCTCACGCAATCTGATTTCGCTATCCTTGACCTCCTCTTTTGAAGCAGTTGACGATTCAATAGTCACGACTCGATCAGTTAGCTGCTTGTGGTCGGTTTCCAACACAGTTATTCTATTTCTCATTTCATCAATGTCCTTTTGAAAACCGTCAAATTTAGTATGTAGACCATTGACACTCAACAGCACATCATCAAGAGTCGCAGGAGCCCCCTCTGTTCCACCCATTCTGCTTGTGGTAATGTAGCTGGAATAGGCAATATATATTTGTGCCAGTATCTTACGGATCCAAATCAAAGCGAACTCAAGTGTACTTCTTCGGGTACATATACCATAAGCTTTATTGACTTATCTTTATGAATGGACTGATCCTCCTATACCGTCCACGTTGAAGAATGATAGAGCACAACACAAAAAAAGCGTTCAGACTAGACGAAAGAATTACTGATTAAAATTAAAACTGGGCATGGATTTCAACAATTAACGATTAGGCGAAATAGCTGAGAGTTAGGGCTTTCCAATGATGTAATTCACTAATTTATTAAACTGCTCTAACTACCAAAAATAAAAATATTTACGGAGCAACAAAAAAGATTTCTGCTCTCTCCTGTCCTGTTTGCTTGCAATGACAGAAACCACCACCAGCAGTTATTGAGCAATTAGCAGTGAATGCTGGACGCAACTTGCAGTGCATTGCTCCTCCTTTCAGTTCAAAAAATTTGCAGAGCAGAAACAAAATGCAGTTCATTGCACGGGAAAATGTATGTTTTTATTTCGTCACGAAGATATGACCTTAAAATTTCCTGATGGTATCTACATTGTCTTTATTTAGCATTTTTGTGAAACATTATGTAAGATATTTACAAAATCAATACGCCTACCCGTATGGATTCGTGGATACGACAATTGTGAAGACGATTATTTTTGCTGCTTGTAAAGCAAAAAAGGAGAGAAAGAGGAACACGAAAGAGAGCTTCTCTTGAATGGAGATCAAACACCCAATCAGGGCAAGAATGTTACTACAACGTTGTGGAACGCAATAATCGTAATGTGATCAACGAAAGAAGAAACACAATATGACAGAAGAAATCAACAAAAAATCATCCGAGTATTGTCGATTGTTAGCACACGCACAACAAATGAAACAGAGTTTATCTGGTTTTATTGATCGACACATTGAACAAATGCAATGATGCATTATTTAAATAATTTTAATATGCCGTGACATGATTATCTTTTCTTCACTTACAGCACCAGTTGTAGATTCAACGTCCCATGCAAGCAATAACTTGTGGTGTGGTTCTTTTCTAGGATTTTAAAGGCGAGATCAATGCTTGATGGACTTGCTTCTATATACCGTAATAACGTTAATCCTATTGTTGCGACAAATTGGCTTGCTGTGTAATTTCAAAAAAATATTTAAAGACCAGCCCTCTATACTATGTATGGAGACACTCTTCTATCAGCTAATTCATAACAACATGGCTTAAAATTTCAGTTCCAGCAATGATTTCAGGGAAATCAATCAGTGTCTATGAATATGACACAATCTTAATCATCATTGTTACATACTACATATTCTTCACCGTGGTGCAACCACCACCACATATTATTCGCAATGCTTAAATTTTCTTCTCCTGTTTTTTTTTGCTCACACATAGGCTATGTACGTATACTATCACTTTCTTACGCTTTTCGGCATTTTTCAAGAATGCATAATATACACTAAATCTTTTTCTCCGTTCTCCACTTTGCTGTTTGCTCTGACGCAAAGTTTTCTTATCAAGAAATATTTTAACATGGAGACTGGTTGACAGAAACAGGACAGTAACAGACACGACGACGACATAAACTACAGGCCAATAACGATAATGATCATAATGACAGTGTGGATGTGCTCAAGGTACATCCACAACACACTTGATTGCTTGCGCATGCATACTTATTATTATGTGGTTCTTGTACTTTAGATGTCGTACAATCCTACATGCATATATTCTTTAAATATAATGTTTCCCAGAATCATCATGTTGGTGACCGAGTGGCTTGTCATAAAATATACGAAGCAATTTCTTTCGCTCGTTTGAGTTTCCCTTTTCTTTCTTGTACTCGCATTATTTTGATAAGAATCTGATTTGTCTCCGCAGTGAGGCAACAAACTCTGTCCAAAGACAACACTAGCGAGCTATGTAAAATAAGGATACACGAGAGCATTCTACATTCCAAAGTGGTCATTTGAAAACGATAATCACTGGTGTACGTAGTTTCACATTATTTTTATTAGCGCATGAACCTCATCTAGAATTTTACAGCAGCAGTAGACACGACATATTATGCCAGTTAAAGTCATCTACTCCCATTAAGTTACTGTCTCCAGCATTGTAGAGCCTCGTTGGTGAATTCTTGAAACGTTTAATAATGAAATTATTTCGGTAGGAATTCGGAACTACGATTTATTCAAGAAAAATACGCGTGAAAACAAATAACAGGAGGCTTATGAAACGCGCATCTTTGTCGATTTTTAATACTTTTTATTCCTCTTTTCCTTTATTACATACTTTTATGCTTCTCTAAATTCTAAACAAGACTTTGGAGTAAGACGCTTTCAATATTATTATGTTACAGGCAAACTATATAGGGATATATGTAAATGCAAGAGCTAGTATTTTGAATAAGCATGCAATATAACCCTTAATCCTCCCGAAACACTTTTTATGTGCGAGCAAACGATTTTTGCTTAACGCCTTTGAACTGACTACTGTAAGCCTGCATGGACGCTCTTCCAGTTTCCCTTTCCACACCTTTTGCACAAACCAATGGAGTATGGAAGTTGCCCTTTCAGTTTATGTAGCGTTTCGTACATAAGTGCACACATTCATAGCTACCGGCACAGCGGCGGCGACTGAAAGTGCTAAAACTAACCAAACTCGTTAACTTTTCCTCACTTCTTCTCTCACTTGCTGGCTCCTTTCAAAAGAATCGGCACACGTAGCTTTTGCAAACCGAATGGGCGTATTTAACACTTGTCCAAAGTACACGTAGGGATATGGAAGACTTTTCAACTTGTACTCATGCTACAAGTTTTATTATTCATGTTTGTCTTTAGGCAGGAACCTCATACAAATTCGAGCTTCATTTTCCTTCTCTTCTGCATTAAGTAGCGAGAAACCTTACGAAAACGGTTATGCAAAGACATAATATCTTTCATGAAAAAGTATAGCACGAATGAAAGTTGAACTTCCCACTTCCAGTTCACATTTATTCTTTTCACAATAAAATTGGACGACGCTGCCAGATACAAGCAACCAGAACATATTATTCAGATGATGTAAAAGTTGCCGGTTTCAGTTATTTTCCCTTTGTAATCTTATTTTCATCTGGTTTGCTAGTAAATGTTTTCTCATTGTCTCAATATTTTCGCAAATCCTTTGAAGAGCTAAATTTTTGATTGATTTCAGTCATACATCTCTCTCGTTTTAACTTTCAGTTACCTAGTTAGATTGTAAAGCGCTTTCAACTTTTATCTCTCTAAAGAAAGTTTCATACTACTGTTTCAGTTACAGAGAGAAAGAGATTTCGCAGGTATAGATACAACTTAAAAAACGATCTTCGAATTCTATTTATACACTCAATCATATCTTTACCCCACCAAATAATAGTTTTCTAAAAGATAAGGACATTAATATGATAGCATAGTAAGCAAAATGTAAATATTAATAACATTTAAAAGAGCATATCACAAATATATTCGTGTACGTCTCTAGAATTCTTAATTATTTCATGTCTGTAATAAAAATAGAAAGATAAATATAATAGCCACATATATAGATCATACAATATAGTGTCATTTTATAAATATGCAATATAATGCATTTTAATAGGCATTGTTAATAAAATGGGTATACTTGTTGTAGGGAAAAATTCTGTGAACGTTAGATACAAACCTTAATACGTGTTTTATGAGGTATCCCCTATTTCCATTAAGAACCTGATATTTGTATTTTACAGAAACTTTGCAGCTCCTCATATTACGTACAACAGAGATATTTTATGGATGCAGCATGTATTTTTTCTATTTTTTGCTAATGCTGCTTTTGCTTTTGGCTAAAATAGTTGAATACGTTTGGAAGCGAGCAAACACTGAAAGTAAGTGGTTCACACAGCAATATGCTCCCTTTTAGTGAGATGAAACATTTAAAGATACAACACAAACCAACGTTGCGCTCCTTGCCTACATCAAAGGAAGAATAAAAATCGTAACTAACGACGTCAGTTTAGCAGCCGTGTTTTTTTGTTTTGCAGTTGGTCGATGCTTGTGTATTGCAAAAAACTGGATAAAAGCCTTACACCGAATGAAGAAGATGAAGAGAAGTTACACATAAGAAATTTTTTGTTGTATGAGCATACGAAGTCTGTTGTTTGGTTGATTCAATGCAATTTGCTTAAGCATGTGGCAAACATTTTTTTACTGTAGTGGTAAAAACATAAAGTGTATGTTTTAAAATATTACGTAACTACTACGTTTACTTAAAATCAAACCGACTTTAGGGATGCATCAGCATACATTAAGTGAATTCTGATGTGAGTGATAAAATAGCTAACTAACTAGCTTTCATGTTAAGTTAGTGAGGAAAAAGAGAGGTCTTCATTTTATTTTTGCCTCTTTTACCTGCACAGTAAAACTTAATATATCTTACGGCAAATGCATAATGTGGCGAGTGAATTCATGAAGATTATTGAGTGAAACGAAAAAAATACATAATTTTTTCACATTTTTTCATATGCATGCCGCACGCAGTTCAAACTTTTAGCTGTCAACGACTCAATAAAGTCAACTTGTTTCGTTCCCACACAGAGCACGTAGGTACCCATACGTTCTTTTTTACACATTTTATTCATGTTTTGGTGTAATCATGCTGTGATAGACACATTCCATTTATGCGGGTTGTGGTGACAGACAGTTCAAGTAGCCAGGAAGACACACTCTTTAAAACTTATAATCATCTAGTAATAGCATTCACAAGTACCATATTTGAATGCTTCTATCATTCCGCTTGTAAATCTGCAAAAAAGTTTTTGAAGTCTTGGAGAGCTTAACCATTTCTTGTAGTGTGAAGAAGAGACAGAGTGGAATGGCTTATGTAATATTTCATTGTAGATACTCATGACATGAGATTGAATAGTTTTACTTTTATATATTCATTCAAGTTTGTCGTTGACAATGTCAATGTCAGACCACCAACTGCTGAGGCTGCCTATGTACACATTCCCGTGTATATCGAATGTAGTCAATAAATGCATAGCCAAAATCACTTTCTTTCACCACATACGTTATTCTAGGAAAGTGCAGTAAAAGTGCATGGTTCAAAGTAAAAGTTTTTCTAAACTTTGACTATTTTACTAGCAAAAATGGAGTGATATGGATTTTACATGAAATGTTTTGTATTTTTGTGTTTGTCCGAGGTTTCAAGAAGTATTAGATTTTTACAATTGTAAAATTGGGTTTCGAGTTTCTTTCAAGAATAAATAAAAACTTTATCTATTCAGTATGTAATGCCCTGATGGATAATTATCAACAACTGAGATTTCATACAATGATACTTACTTTGATTTAGTGCAAATTACAATTCCACATTCAGTCATCCAAAATTGCTCCAAAAACTACTGAATATCGACACGTGGTAACTTTTAATTTATATGAATAAACGACAACAACAGTTGTGAACGTATAGTATAGTGTCATTCACGCTTTACACGAATTTGTAATCTATACCGTTCCAAAAGTTTGATCAACAACGAAGCGCTTCTAAGCAATTGTTGAAGTAGAACAAATGTAAAAAATTTACTGGATTTTTGTAAGTTTTGTTTCACTTCACTCAGTCACACTGTTTTATGGCACTATTTTTGCTTCTGAAATAAACATGGGATGAAAATGTATTCTTTGTGAGCATTTCAGTTCACAAAAAATTTATCGCATGAACCTTTGTCAATAGATTTTTGCACATTTAAATATTTCAGT
>JAQIXX010005496.1:0-13890 GCA_034700605.1 Willowsia nigromaculata | reverse complement strand
GAAGCTACGCTGTTACCAGTGCTGCCACTGGCACTTCCATCTTCTTCTAGTGTAAACATTAGTTCGCTGTCTTCTGTAGCCATTTCACATTAATTAAAAATTTCAAATTATTACAGTAAGTAAGACAACATTCGAAACATTCAAGACAACTGACAATGAGTAAAATACCTTTGGCAACAGAAAGAACTGATCCAGATTTCACAGTTACAAGTTTTTCAGTGGTTGCAATTTTAGATTGATCAGTCATTCCTAACGCAAGGCCTACAAGTTGCAAAAATAATAACTAAAAATCCAAAAAATACCACGAAAATTGCAGAAATATAACATTTATTTGTCTACTAAATTATACCGATTATGGATATCTGCATTTCATCTGGCTCCGGAAGTTCCACAGTAAATGACAGTTTGGAAAGCACACATGGCATCATTTTACGAAGTTTAAAGCATACCGCCTGCAAAAATGGAAAGAAAGTATAATTATTTACTTTTTTTAAACTATACTACTACTAATAACAATATATCATCGACCGATCGACCAAATCAATAATTGTCTATATTTCAAAACCTTACTCGAATTAATCGCTCGAAATAGGCTGTAAATTGACGCAGCGACAGGGTTGGAATCCTACACCTCCAAACCTGGGTAAACATTTGTTGGCTGGAAACATGGTGCTCTTCATAGCCATGCAGGTAGTCAATATTGTTCATGAGGAAAGCCGTGGTCGGATGAGGATCGATAAGCATAGAGATGATGTCGATATCCTCTGCGTCATCCACTTCCAGTATGTATGTGTCTTTATTGCTGCTATGCACGTCTGCAGTTTCCTCCTCTTCGGATTCCTCCCCAGAACTGCCAGACTGTCTTCCATTTGTCTTTTTATTGTAGTAAAACATAGAGACGTTGCAATATTTATCGTATGTTTAATAACACTAGGCATACTTTCACTTTCAATATTGGAAAAAATCTCACCGGAATCGAAATGCTTTTCAGGTCATAGTGTTGGCGATTTCTGTCATAAGCATCCTGAACAACTTTCTGGTATTGTAGCACCTTCTGAGCATCTGTTTTTAAGTTACCAGCAGTAATTATTGGAACTCCTGGTGGGGGGAGTGCCGTCACATACATTGCAGTGCCAGTCGCCACAGCAACCATTAGTCTGTCACCCAAACATATTTGTACCTAAAAGAAATCAAAATATGTTAATTTGTCATTTAATACAGTTTCATTGAATGAATTTGCTAGGTTTTAAGCTCATTAATTGATGCTACATTTAGAAGACGTGCAACGACTAAATGTACATGAAATATACCTTTAAACCAAAAATAGCGTTCATTCCCTTCACTTTAAGCTTGTTAATAAGTCTTCGATGTAACTCATACTCCAAAAAGGGCAGGCTGTCAGACACCTCTTTTGCGCTGATTTCACCCTTGCAGTCCTTCTTTGGGCGAAATACTTGAGCCTGAATAAGGGTTCCTTTACCAGTAATATGCAGTCCAGGGGGTACATCAACCGTAACAATCAGCACGTCTGGAACTCTTCCTTTACTGCAAAGTACCAAGTAGCCAAGTTATTGCATTACATTAATTAACAAAAAAAAAACATCATATTCAGTAATTAGTCACACATTAATGATTTTCTTACCGACACACATGACAACGAGACATTTTCACAGGGAAAGGTAATCCCGCTGGGTTACTGGGAATGTGAAGCATGGAACAGTTTTGGTCATGATCAGAGTCATGACGGAGTTTTGACGGGGTAACTAACAAATGTTTGAACGCTCCCTACGTAAACAAAATACAAATCTTTAGAATGTAAAGCTAAAACTAAAATATAGAACCATTTTTACTACTACACACATTGCCGGTCGTGTTGGTGATCACATTGTCCATTTTCGACATTGCAGTTCTGTCTTTCTCAACTCCACGACCTGGACATGGAGTATCAGCTATCACAGGGTTCGTCGTTCCTTTCTTTGTACTAACAGTCAGCAATTCTACATTTTTCAAACCGATGGTAGTGGCAGCAATCGCAGCGGTTCCTGACGCACTCAAAACGCACACGTCATCACTAAAAATATGTGAACATCATATTACAATGCTATTTTATACGATACAAAAAAAATATAAACTATTTAGTAACTTCCACATTGCTTCCTCACCACATCGTCGTGTGTTCTTCGTAGCCAACGACAACCGTGCAACCAAAAGCACGACAATGTGCACGAATTTCCATTCTTATCTCATTCCACCACGCATCCCGGGACTCTGGCTCTTCCAGATTCGAAATTCGTTCAAGTAATTTCACAGAACGAGCAGTTACTGTTCCTCCTATTTGGAAAAATAATTATACTTCTTAATACAATCCTATGAGCCATTTTGTTCGTTTGTCAAATAGAAAATTTACCAATATGTGTTAGAAATCCGGGCGGAAACTGGGAAATTGTTATGAACGGGTATTCCATGAGGCCATACTGATCGATTGTGGTGGTAATTCCTGGTTTTAACCCAGTGGTCGGAAACCCTCTCATGTGAATAGATGCTGACATTGCGTTGGCTACAAAATTCATAAATGAATAATGATATAATTTGGTACAAATTATCAATAACAACTGAATCGTTGTATGTAGCGTGGAAACTTACGTTTTGGAGGTGTGCTTAAATCGGACTCCGAACTGCGTCTATGTAACACACCACTGCTTCCACCTACTACCACTGGAATAGTTCCCGTTCCTGATGTCAGAATCGTTGTTGTCATGTGTGCATGAGCATGGTTGGGACCCAAGAAAGCAGCAGCTCCCGTAGAAGGTATCCTGGACACACCAGGATGACACAGAATGTTTGGAGTTTTTGGCGTGCCTTTGTTGGAAACACTACCACCATTTCGGTCCTGTAAATTTTCTCCAAACTCATTTTGCATAGAATCGGCCGAATCCACAGCCGCTTCTTGGCTGTAACTCGTGACCATCATTTCCTTGCATGCTGTCTGATGTTGAAGTGGATGACGGTGGTGGAAATTAACAGCTAAACCATTTGACGATCGCTGCTGGTTAAATTGGGGCTCACAATTAGGATGAGAAGGACAAGGGGATGAGGAGACTAAGGATTCTTTGCCAGCTTCATCTAAACTGACCACATTACGAGCACCATTTACTGCAGGGTTCTCCTCGGGACTAGTATTTATACCAACGACCAGTCTCTTGGACACTTCTCCACCACAACTTGCTAATGCATTATTATTAGTAGAGGCTGTTGTGCCAGTAGTTGAATTATTAGCATTCGCGTCACTGAGATGATGAGCTACCACACAACCTCCTTGTCGCGAAACAAAGACGGTGTTAATATTGGTACTGTTACTATTATTTGTTACAGTTACGGAATTGTTGGTATTAACAGTGAAGGGAATGGTTGCTGACACATTTTGGCTAATATTGTTAGTAACGGCAGTAGAAGACAGGACGGTGGTTGCCGTGCTAGCATTAGAACTTCCACCACCAACAAGGGTTGTTAGAGAGTAGTTGACGCTGCCACAGGGTTGGTTCAAACTAGGTAGGGTTGGCGTAGTTCTGTCGAAAAGCAACTCCTCTGGAATGGGAGACCTAGTACATCCAGCAACACCAATTTGCTCGTCAGATTTTTCACCAATAATATTCACATGTTCATTCAATTCCGCCTCCTCCTTCATCGTCTTCCTGCTTTCTACATTTTTACTGTCTTCCCTTTCTCTACTGCTATTGCTAACGTCTACCACGTCTTCACTACTATTTCTAACGGTGACAACTTCTAAAATATCTTCACAACTATCACCACCACCACCACCATAACAATTTGCTCTATACAGTAAAATACTTTCTTTTGAGCTATCTTCCTCCGCTACTGGATGATAGTACTGATGATCACCACTACCTGAGGCATTACAGTTATGGTGGATCGAACATGAAAATCTTGGACAAGTAGTGCCTGCAGTAGCAGCGTTACTATTACGATCCGATGTAGCGGAATCATCATTATTTGTTCTTACCATCAAACAGTTACTACATTTGTCATTGTCCATCCTTCCTAACAACCATGAATTCCCATTGTGGCTACATATAACCTGATTTAATACAGAAAAGCTATTCCTCGCTGACTCAGCACTAACGCTGGAAAAACTGTCTGTTGTCGTGACCTCACCTAGTCTACATGATGATGAACCAAGAGTAGAGAACGAGTTTAGTGCTGAAGTGTTTGTGCTTTCAGACTCGGAATTGTGCAAAAATGGCCTAGCTTTTACGGTTCCGTGTCTACACAAAAAGCGTGGCGACCGAGCATTACGAGTTGGGGAAGAAGGACTCCCCAAATTCACATTAAAATTACTGTTATGTCTACTACAGCAACAATTAGTACTACTACAATAGCTAGAAATACCACAAAATTGTGAATAGTTTGAGTCAGTAGAAGCATGAGAAATTGCAGGCTTAAAAGCACAAGAATGCTGTGACAAAGCTGAAGCAGAACTAGTAGAAATTGCAGCGTACCCCCCACCACTAGCAGCGTCAAATTTGTCTTGAGTTGCAGCGGCCCCAATAGTAGCTGGAACACCACCTTCACCGGAAGCAGTTGATTTCATAGATGATGGCTCATCCGAAGGGTCATACACAAGCAAAGCATCCATGCTGGATATATAGAGTTTTAACGGGGAATCTGTAGAGTAGCCTAGCTCTTTAATAATCTCGATAATTTTACTCCTATCGAGTTGTAACACGTTATGACTGGCAGGATTGACTGAAGGACCAGCCTCCATTTCTGTCTTAGTAAAACTAACATTTCTACTCTCGTCTTCTATCTTGATCACAGACTGGTTTCCTTTTTCTTGTTTGTCAGCTTCAGGTATTTTTAGTGCAGGCACAGTAGTCGTCACAATTTTTTCACTAAGGTAAAACGTGTCGGTCGCAGTGTCTGGGAGAATATCGCGTGTTGAGTCGTCATCCTCCTCATCAAACAAGGGTTCGGAGCCTACGGATGGCATGCTATCTAAAGAGGTTTGACCTAAGGAATGACTATCACTATTTGATCTAAACAACTGACTAGAGGATTTACTTCTCGTACTATAATTAACTGGATTACTTTCACTGGGTAGATTTTTGTTAGGGTTATTCGAAGTGGTTTTGCGTCTGCGAAAGAAAAACTTGGCCTCTCTATACGGGGAAGATTTTACCTTTGCACACTTTTTAGCAGTGGTCGAAGACGACATATTTTTCGTTGTACTGCTACTACAGCTTTCATTATCATCACTACTCTTTTTCCGTTTAAAAAACTTCGCCACCTCCTCTCTAATTCTTTCCGTGCCGAGCAGTCCTCTCTCATAAAAGTTGGTACTAGCCCGTTTCACTAGGGACGACTTGGAGTACCGGTCTTTCCTACGTGACCCTCGCTTCTTTCTCATTAGCAAAAAGCCTTCCCGTTCTGAAACTGGCGATAACTCATCATTGTCTACTGAGCACGCGTCATTGCCTGAAGATGTTGCCTTTGTGCAATCTTTACTTGTGTCGCTCTCAATTTCTATCTCTCGTCTAGCTCGAGAAGTAGAGGGGCCTACTCTTGCTCCTCCTTCTTGATTAGTAACGGCTTCCCCTCCACAACCATACAAATATCTCAGAGACGTATCAGAAATAGAGTCTTCGTCTGCATTTGAATCTATATTGCTACCGGCTGATTCGAAATCGACGCCACCACTTCCCAAGTAACCCAGAACGGGTGCAATTATTTGGCTCTGTGCAGCAAAGCTGCCAGAATCAATTTGATTTAAATTATTAACGCTTCTACTTAGAGTGCGGCAGTCATCATGCTTGTTTTGCACAATTGGAGAAGACATGCCAGGGCTCATTGTTTCTGAGAGGGTTCTATGGTGCGTCATCATGCAAGAAGCTAAAGCACTTCGACTACGATCACAAGGTTCATCTATACTAGTGGTAACTAACGGTGACTCATCTAGTCTACAACTACTGTCAGCAATGTCATTCTCGTGAATTACTGCCGACGAGCATTCCAATAACAAGTTATTGTGACGTGATTTATTGCAGAGTGGACTTCTACTAGTGCTACGACTCCGACAGGACGTGGAATTGGGAGTGGTAAGGGATACGGATTTTGAAGATTTATGAGGCAAGGGGCTGGCAGGTACTGGAGAAGTAGTGGTGAAGGACGGGCACTTTGTGAGTCCTTCGCCAGCAGAACACTGCAGGGAGCTGACTTCAATGCAAGGCTCAGAGGTTGCAACAATTAACGGGCTCTTGTGACTAGCGACTTCAATAGGAACTTTAGTATTACAACTATTGCCAATCATGAACACGTCTTTATTATAATGAGCAGCAGAGGTGCTGCTGGTTGAAGGTGGAATTGATTGAGTGGAGGATGTAAGAAGGTTTTTCTTAAGATGGAATTTCACTAATCTCATTAAAGAATCTTCACGAAAGGAAGCACTTCTTCGTTCCTTGAAACCCTCGATAGAGCCATGTCTAGTAGCTAAAACGGCAGCAGCCCCACCAGCACAACTGCTTGGTAGCCGAGAAACGCCTCCGCCTGCATTAGCAGCAACTCGTCCCAATACGCAACAAGTATCATCATAATGGCACCTTTTCTTAATGGCTTCATCAAGATCATCTTTAGACAGTTGATGATGCACACACATGCTATCTGATGAGCCCGTCACTCTAAAACTGCGTCTTTGAAGTCGAGGAGCCCGGCCTGGACAACCTCGCCTTCGCAAACTTCTACTGTAGTGTTTTGTGAATGCAGAGGGATAACCTTGCAAGTCCGTGACCCTATTAAAACACCACAGAATCACCAAAAAGTAGGCCAAAGCCAATATTTATAGCGTGAACAAAAATATAGTTAGATAGATAGATATATAAATTATATAGGTACATGATGATAGAATACATTGAGAATGATAATGGGTTTAAAGAAAGAAAGAAAGCAAGTAAAATTATTTGATTTGAAGAGATCATTGTTGGTGTACAAGAGCGGTTTCGTTAATTAGAGAATAAATAGAAAGTACAGTACGACAACAACGCAAATGGGTAGAGGAGACACAATACAAGAATTACAAAGTACATAGATAAATACATAGAGAATATTATTTTGCGTTTGCATACCAGATAGACGGAGCCAAAAAGTGTAAAATCACAAATTTGATATAGAAATTATAACATGGAAACGAAGAGAATAATTATCAGAGACTAGATAGAATACTTATTATGTTTATACTGAGGTACGAGAAAAGAAATTTAATTGTACAGCCGTGCCGAGTTTAATCAAAATTTACGGGTAAATGGTAAAAAATAACCATTTGTCTAAAAAAATTACGTTACGAGTGCTGAAAAATGTGCTTTAATCACAGCAGTCATCATCAGCTACATCACCTATACGTACATTCAGCGAGTTTGACTTTTTTTACTTTTTTAAATACTGTAAATACTTAATGTTTGTTTTGAAATAGAAAGGGAGATGCCACAGTGAGCAAAACAGCGAATACTAGAATATTTAAAATGCACATATTCCGTACATACCCAATTTCAGCACCCCTTACACCGCTTGCTAATATACATGTGGCGTTTACATCGATAAAATCATCACTTGACAAATGCTGTCGCGCTAACAACAAAAGCCAATTATTTAGCTAACCCCAACTTTTAGCGTTATTATCAGAACCAATCTACACGCATTTGACTACCATACATACTTCATATTTTCTATGACTATTTATGATCAAGATGTAGGATGAATGTATACTAATAATGTTTTTCAATTAAAAGTCAGTTATTAGTAGTGGTAAGTTCCCTTGCCTAATATCCAGACTAGATTCAGATACAACTATGTTAAGTAATGAACAAAACATAATGTCCGCCTACGTTTTCAGATTTTCCGTGTTATTTATCAATGTAATGTAATTTTTAGGAGATCTAGCTGTTTAGTATTAAATACATAATGGTATAAAAAGCTAACCATTATTATTGTAGACTTAATGATAATTAGTTTTTTAATCCATTCCAAATTACCTCAAATATTATGTTCCCTCTTTTGCTTGATAATAAACTGCTTAACCTGCACACCGTTATTTAACATAATATTTAGAGATAAACATGTGCATTTAAACTTACTCTCGTGACAACCCAAGTGCTTCTCCGCAAGTGGGAGAAAGCTGACTCTCATATTGCTTGGTTAAGTATGCAGCAGTTCCAATGCCACGGACAACTATTCCAGATTCTCCCTCGAGATCGAAGCACTGTTTGTATCTGTTTCCGGATAAAATGTAATAAAATTAACCAGAATATATCCTCATTTGGAGTTACATTTAATTGACATAATTATTTCTGTCATTGAAAGTCGTTGACTTCATTCTGATATTTACCCAATAACTGCATTGCCACCTAATTCCAACGCCTTCAAACCAACTTTTCGTTGTACTTCACCAGATAACTTGGAAAACAGTGTTTGACGAGCTTCGTTAGATGCACGAGGAGTTCGAATTTTGTCGATCCATTGGTATTCCGGATCATCGTTAACCACGAGTTCTTCAACAAATCCTTGCATGATATGAGCAATATAGCCTTCAGGTACAGATTGAGCTGTCAAGTAAAATCATATTATAGTTCTGCGTTCGTCATAAATCATTTACCAAAGTAAGCGCACCATGATTTAATCAAAAACGTGCTGTGGCTTGTGAAATGGAAACTCACTGAAAAAGAATCGGACTCCGCAAGACGACTGACGGAATTTGTTAAGATCTGAGAATAACTCAACTTTAACTATCAGATTTACTTCTCCGCGTATCCCATGCATTGTATCATAAACTGGAATCCACCCTGATATCATTTTCCCAGATGTGTCTGTAGTAAAACAAATTCACATAAGAAGCCAATGAGTATCTTGTATCTTTTAGAGTTTTGTAATAATTATTATTACCAACGTCATAATTCAAACCTTTTCCTCGTGAAGAATTGCATAGTAAAGGATTAAGGTCTAAGTAAACTTTGCCGATCGCATCATTCGATGAATAAGTGTCGTGATCCATTAACCGTATTTGTAGTGGTTCGTCTTGCAGTTCCAAATCATCCATCTATCACACAATAAAAACCCGACATTAGACCAATGTCATTACTTATTTTGTATAAAACGCAAACAAAACTTAAATACCTCAAATCGAAACCATTCCGAATTCCAGACAGGATTAAGGGACTTTCGATACACATCAGTTTTGTAAATAGTTGAACCCAGTTTGACCTCAACGTACGCATCCGTTGTTAAATTGCTGCGGTCCATGATCTAGTACAAAAATAGATCAATTATTATTAATTTCCTCACCTTGCACTTCATACGTACTACTGAAAGGATGTTGATAATTGACAATGACATATTATGCAATATACTTACCGGTAGATTCCTACCGGACACGACCTTCACTTTAACTTTCCCAGGCATTTTGAATAGAATTAATTTACGATGAATTACCCAAATAATCAAAAATCAGAGTACTACTAGACAAGCAACTTGTTTAATAATATTTCACAGCCACAATTCACTACGCAGGGAGCACAAGCAAATAATATACTACATGCTCCCTGCCTATCACACAAAGAAGTCTGTTTGTTAAGCAGTATTTATTCTAAAGTCTTGTTTATTCATATACCAAATATCCACTTAAATAGATTTCGTTCGATAATCCTCACAACGCAACATAAAGTCAGTTTTTCTGCTTCTCGCCTTTCTGATTTTTATTTTTATCCTGTAGAAAATAAACGCTTATCAATGAAGATAAAATGGGGTAGCATTTACACACACTTGAATTATCATCGTTTTTTTATTATAGAAAGCCAAAGCAGTGTTGGAAAATAGTGATTCGCTTATCAACATTTAAACATTTCCTTGTGAAAAGAGTAGCCCGGGTGGTTGCATGCAGAACGAAACCTCATTCTCTGGTTTTTTTTCAAGCACAATAATTTGAAGATGCCTTAGTAGTTTTGATAGACACATAAACACAATCACAACATGGCAAGTGAATAGGGAGAAGCAGAATTAGAAGTCTTTTATTCGTCTCTCTGTGCACATGTATTTGCACTAACACTGAAATTTGAAATTGCGAACATATTAAAAAATAAATACACAGGCCGAATAATATTATGATTTTCGATTGAACAACGACCAGACTGACGCTTAACAACGGTTGCGTTGCCGAATAATTGTTGTATTTACATACCAAAATAAGATAGTTTTGATTAAGTTTTAAACTAATGTCGACTTGTAAAATATCGTGTATTTCTAAAATTGTTTCAAGTCATAACCTAAAATAAATGTCATTGTTGCGTTTTCAAAAAAATGCCATGAAATGTCTTTATAAACCTCACTGCCACTGCACTGTATGGCTATTTTTCAACCCAATGTACCAATTTTTATTAGTTACAGAGACGATTACTTGAGAATTGTACTTTTTCAAATGAGGTATTCGATTTTCAC
The DNA here is from genome assembly GCA_034700605.1 of Willowsia nigromaculata. Classification (NCBI taxonomy): domain Eukaryota; kingdom Metazoa; phylum Arthropoda; class Collembola; order Entomobryomorpha; family Entomobryidae; genus Willowsia; species Willowsia nigromaculata. Next base: position 3,396 of record JAQIXX010005496.1, on the reverse strand, counting down.
ATGTATCCAAAATAATTTACAATGAGCGATACTGGATAATGAGTAATTTGCTTTTGTTAGAATGTTGGGGAGTCATGATCCTCAACATCCATATCAATCTCTTCGTCGTCATCATCGTCATGACTTTCACTTTCCTCATCATCATTATCATCTTCTTCTTCATCTTCATCTTCATCCTCATCGACGTAACTCTGCAAGTCAATTGGATTTTGAATTACACACTCATCAAGAAGTACGGGAATAGGTTGGCTCTCCTCACCCTAAAGATGTGAAAATGAAGCCAAATAGCCGAATATTTTTATGTTGCTATTAGCTTGCAGAAAAGTTATTTTAATTCTAATCGACAACTTGTTTTTAACACTATGTTAACAGAAACAGAGAAAGCAGTGGAAGCGACAACAATGGCAAAGAAAACTTGAGAATCAAGCCAAAAGAAATACAGACGAGCCTTATCAACTATGTTAATATTTTCAGGACAGTACGGTAACCAATTACTAATAATTTCACCTCACCACAAGAGTGTATATTAATAACGAGCATTTAAAAGAAGAAAAAACAAAAGATGACATTTTAGAGATGTTGAAGGAAGCTGGAGACGTGTATACAGACCAGTTTTAGACACGATAAATAACATGCAATTGATTTAAGCACATTATAATATTATCATATAGTTTTTGCTCCATTAAACAGTGGTATAGACATGAGAAACATAATTATAACATGGTTTTTTAAATTGGTGAAATCAACAATCAGATATTAGGTGACATTGAGCTTCATGTTACACACATTTTCCAGATTTATAATCATTAAACACTTCTTAATTTACCTCGTTGCCGGACTTTCCTACAGGTAATGTGTCAGAATGCTTTTGTTCCACGCGTTCTAGCTGTAATGTAACAACCACACACACAAAATACCAGATTAATTTTGCCTTACAAATTACATAACAAGTATATCTACTATCTACATCACTAAAACCAGCTTCATAAGAGTTGAATTGAGTCAATATTAATGCGCAGAAATGATTAGCAAATCATGTCAAATTACCTCCGCCTGAACCTCCTGTTCCAAAATCCACAACTCTTTGTCCTCCTCAGCAGAATCAAACGAGAACCACAACGAACTAACCAAGCTGGGAGTAGGTTTGTCAGTTAATGGTTTCTGGGCCATTTTGTCACCCTTCTACTTCACTACAAGTTAACTAATTATCAAAATAAAAGGTAACGGTCCGCCAAATATCTACAAACACAAAATCTGCATGTATCCTGCCTTCCAAACACCAAGACTCCCAACGGCTGCAACTAACTTAACCTGAAACCAACAACAAAAAATAACCAATCAGTCAATACCTAAGGCGATTTAAAATGTACAATTTACACATTGTAAGCCATTCACCACTCCAATCTCCAATCCACACCCAAAATAGTAAATACTGCACATGTAGAACATACCGATAAACACCAAAGACTGGAGGACACTCCAGATTCCAGTAAACCTAACTGACCACCTACCACCCAAACCTCCACCAAAACTATCCTAAAATTGTGTAATTGTACATACAAGAATAAACCGTTAGCGAGGACAATCAAAATATAATATTTTTTTAAACGTGTTGTTGTTGTCTGTTGTTATTGAGATAGGTGTGAAGATTGGGTTTAAAATGCATAGATGGATAGAGAGAGAAGACACAGATGTGATCAAAGGAGTTTCTGTGCACAGGATGGTGAACATTGCATTGCCCAGGTGGCATCTATCAGCGACGTTCCTCAAAAGAGTTCCCTTGGGTGGGTCACAACACCTTTGTCATTGTGCTGAGCCGTTACATCGTTGCATTTAACTTCTTGCTATTCTAAATCCCAGTGAGAATTTGGTGGGATTAGAGTTTGGTAACATGCAATATGGATGATTAGCTGTATAACCACTGCACATGATACATATGGAAAAGGTATGCATGTGGTGGAAATGGGAACACGGAGCGGTGGAGAGAGAAAACTGCGACTTTGCGATTGCGACGGTCAACCATACTATATGGATGATGCACATTGCAGCCAAAAAACCGCAAAAGATTTAATTCAAGTTCGGCCGTTCTCGCATCTCTGCAGTGTCAGCGTGAAGGAAAATTTGAGAGAATGGGACGTGCTATAGAGCAGGTGTGGGAATTGCAACAAAAGTCTATTCAAGAGCGTAGGTGGCCACAGAGAACTTAGGAACGCAGAGGAAGATGTTGATGAAAATGACTTGAAAGAGGAGATTCTGTAGAGGTCATGGAGGAGACACTTTTCTGCAACTTGGTTTACCTATTTTGCTTGATTGTTAGATGTGGGATATGAAGATAGAAACGGGAAATAAGGCTCGAAATTGGTGGTTAATTTAGGCATCTTGTTTGAACTCACTTAGCAGCATTCTTTGTCCGTCTTATGATTAAAGTCGGTTGTTTCCCTAAAGTGGATGGTATTTTTGGTGTGAAATTGCGGATTTTCTGGCACACTTAAAGTTTCAAGTTTTACATGTGCCAACTGCCAACAAAAAAGAGCAGAAGAAGGCCATGCAGTACATCAATGTGTGTGTGGGAATTCTTTGTTTGCAGTTTGCTAGCGTTTTTGCCATCTTCACACAAATCACTTGTTCATAGCACGTTAAAGTGCATAAATTTTGCACACGATAAAATATGTGAAGGCTAATAATGGCTATATTTATGCATTGCATAATATTATGTTGGTACGATGAGATGAACGGTATTGCTTTTACTCTGTGTTGTATTCGTGGCTTTCTCTCATCCTCAGAGAAAAAATAGGCATCTTTAAGGTATGATTATGCATCGAGGAGAAATGGCACTGCAGAAACTATACACTAGTTAAATGTATGACCAGGTAAAAGGGTAAGAATCTTTTTATCACCAGTACTAGATTTTATGAGTTTTTGATCTCAAAGTACATATTCTAGAAGAATCAGTCGTTTCTAATTGATGCAAGCTCACATCTCGCTATATCATTATTTTAATGAATGTATCAAATAATGTTTTTATTTCCATTAAACTTCCTCATTTCACAGCTAACAATTCTTAACTAACTAACTGAAGTTCTTAACTACTAGCATCTACCAATTAAGGACTTGCACTAAGAGCAATCACACTATGCACTATGCATATTGATCAACGCAAATTAGTTAGTTAAAAGTCTAAAACACAAGATAATTAAAAAACTTAGAATTAAATGACCTTTGTCACGCTTACTATACTTAAAGACGAACGACTATAGTAATGATGCAGGGTTTAGTTTAGTAGTTGTAAATTTCAATTAGATACGTTCAAAGGCAAGTATATATGCGCAACAACAATTCTAAAGTAAACCATTATCTTTCTTCATTTTTCAAAGAGGATTACTTTGTTTCAAGGAA
>JAQIXX010005495.1:0-13890 GCA_034700605.1 Willowsia nigromaculata | reverse complement strand
AAAAACCCTGAAATTTGCTAAAATTTCGGCGAAAATCCCTGATTTTCCTTCAAAAAACCCTGATGAGCAAAAAAAAACGGCTCAGCCGAAAATACCCTGTTTTTTCGGGAGCAATGCTCCCCAAACCGCGGACAGATCCCTGGTGAGCACAAAAAAACGGGTCCCTGGTCAATACCCAATCCCTGGTCACGAAAAAAAACCCTGGGAGCACCGCTCCTGTGCTCCGTAAGAATTTCCATGTCCGGTTAAAATACTGACCATGCTAAAACATGCAATCGTTACTAAAACGAGCACCTAACAATTTATACGATTTGAATGTTGGGTTTGGGTTGATTCATCAGTCATGCTTTAAAACTCTGAACTTTTACATTTTTGGCGAATTAAAGAAATTATTTATAGTGAAAGATTATATGGAAACATTACTGTACTTAGATTTGAAAAGTTTCATTTTGTTAGTAAAATGATTATTTCAATCAAGCTTACATTTATTCTAACATTCGCTCTGAATACATCTGGATTCTTGTTCCAGTTAAATGTTGGCCCTTTGGATTATCTTAGAAGTGTCTCTAGAGATGATTGGATTACTTCAAGCATTTCTAACCTTCTCCGTGAGAAGGCAACTACTTTCCCAACAGAGTTCCCAAACATTGACAAATATATCGCACCCTTTTCTAGCTTATATTCATGCTGTTGCCTAGTTCACATCACAAGGTATCGTGAAAATTATATCCAGCCTAAATCTAACCCTGTAATAATTGTCCACCCAAAACTTTCACTACTCGAAAAAGTTATAAACATGCAGCAGCTATTGATAATGACTCCACACGAAATTAACTTACCATCAAATTTCTCAAATGATTTCGAATGTCCTCAAGGTCGCCATATGAACGTGATTCAAACAAAACAAGAAAAGGATATTCCTTCAAGTGAATATCCATTAAGTTTGTGCACTCGTTTAAATTTCTTCAGTTTCTCTTTAGCAACAAAACCTTGGTCGTGTGTCATTCAAGTCAGTATCATGATCCCACCATCATTGATCAAAAATACAGTTGCCTCATGTAAAACATATTTTCCAAATTATCTTCACATTCACTACAGGTACCCATTCACAGTTTTCAGTTTTCGACCATTTTATTCTAATGATATATTTTATGAAATAGATAAAGCTAATGGTGACACGAAGACAGAAACGTTTCCAAATGTAATCGAATGGAAACTTTTGTTTTTGGACGATACAAGTTTTGATATTAATCTACTAAACCGTTTTATTAATTCTGTTTTACATGAAAGATCCAGAAATATATTTCAAAGTAATGCGCCTCAAATGTGGCGAGATGTATACGTCTTATTTGAAGAAAAACGAACTAATTATAGTCGCACTATTTATCCTGACAAAGTTTACATGCAGAAATTGTATTTGGTGGATTGGCTTTCTAAACATCATCTTACTGTGTTACCATTTGATGGAAAATATTTTGATGCATTAATTGCTCATAACATTACACGACTTCTGGCTTTAAGCAACGGAATCCTGCATTTTAAGAAACATGAAGAAAACAATGTAAAAAACCAGCTGCCATCTAATTTTTTAATTTGTGAGCAACTGAATATATGGAAATGGCTTCAAAGGGGTTTACCAATACCTGGAAAAGCACATTTGCTTCTGGAAGCTTATGCCAACATGTTCTATAGTATACTTGGTAACCACACAATTTTCTTTTCAGAGATCAACACCAATGTATTGCAATGTAAGAAAAGGGCAAGTTATGTGTCACATGAAATTAAGGAGGTCTCCAACATAAGATTTAGTTTTTCTTCATATTTTGGATTTGAATTCCAAAATTTTGCCGGGCTCACACTTGAGAATCCTAATAAGGCATTGAGATTTGTCAGTTGTGGTAAATCACGGAGAAGTAGATTAGCATTCATAGAACTTATTTCTGTGTTTGATCTAAATATTTGGATTGCTTTAGCTGTATCGGTGTTTTTAGTAGTCCCATTATTCATATCATTCTTACAAGTACCCTGTAAATTTACAAAAGTACCACATTATTCAATGTTTACACTTAAGACTGTCCTAGAACAAGGAAATCCATTTCCTGAGGATTTATTGAAACTACCCAAAGTGAGGTTTGTAGCTGGATTGTATATGTTAGTCATGATTGTTCTGAGTAATGCATATAAAAACGATAATGTTTACAATATGATCACACCAACTAAAATAATTCCGTACGAAAATTTTGACGAGTTATTGAAAAGCAATTTCGAAATATACACAAGAATCATCGACAGTTTTGATGAAATTCGTCATAATGCTATTAAATATGCATGTGGGATTTTTGATACTGGGCATGAAATCATTGGTTTTGTTCCAAATTTCAGATGGGGATACTCAGAAACATGTGTAAACAACTTTACCTTTGCTAGATCAGAAGTGAATATTTCTATTGATTATCGCTTTCATTTAATGAAGTTTTGGTCTCTAGAAAACAAAACCAGGAAATTTCATGCAATACAGAAATACACTAAATTTATACCAAATGTGACTATAACTTTGCTTAAGGAAATGTATAAGAAAATGCTGAAAAGTTTTGATCAAGCTGAAATAACTGAAAATTCGGGGTGGAAATTGGAGTTTTTATACAGGCAAGAAATTGGTCTACTGGAACACCTCAATTTGTGTAACAATACAGCAATTATTGTTTCTGAAGTGGAAACAATCAAATATGTGACGAGACTGAACCGACGTGGTCATAAACATGTTGATGTAGGAAAAGATAGAATTTTTGAGGAAGGAATTGGGCTTCGTTTTAAAGGGTACATTCCAGAATACTTTAGTAAAAAAATAAATTCTGCAAAAGAATCTGGAATTTGGGAGTGGTGGGCCAAACTAGTGAAGGAAATGCCAAATTGGACGAGATCAAGAAATAACGTGTTCTCAGATTCGTTTTCAGAATACGATAAATTGAACGGATTTGAGATACCAACTATGGAAGGAAATATTATAGTTCCTTTTACAATTTGGGGCGTTGGTATGCTTGTTTCAGTGGTAACATTATTGGTGGTGGAGGCTAAGCTTATTTGTTTCGCTTTTCAAGTAATGTTTGTATATCTTTTGAAAGTATTGTCGGTAGTGTATGAGAAATTTTTGGTCTTCTTAATTGGAATCACATTGAATTTTTATAAATGTTTTGTCATATGCTTTGCAGGTAAGCAAAACGCGAATCAAATTGTTTAGCAATCACTTGAAACTGAAATGTTTAGTAAAAAGGGTTTGTGAAAGCATGTTTAAACTCACGTATTTATACATGATCTGAATCTATTTCTGATTTGATCTGTGACCACAGCATTATAATATGAGTTTGATTACACTGTAATCAAGTAATTCGCAGCCGCATATTGTTTTATCTTTTGGATTTTATCTGATTTTTCCTAGACATTGACATTACTTCTTGAATTCATGGCTGTTAGCTTCAGTTTTGTTTATAATGATAAGCATGTCGTGCTGAATAATTTTTCCTGGATGGACAGTTAAATTGATAATTAAACTAATATTATAAAAGTTTGATTAATATTTTGACGATAAAGATTATTATGATTACTGAATTGTAGTTGCACAGACAATGTTAATCGCAATTTAGATATTTTATCGGGACATTTGTATTGACTTTAATGCATTCGATAAGCTGCCTTGACATTGAATAAGAGCTTAATTCAATAACAGATGTAAAAATTACAATTATTACAAAATACCTTCATCATACATTTCCTCCAAAAGCGTAGTAAACCTATCTCTCAACAACTTATTATCATCTTCATCCCTGCCCAAATTTTGAAACATTGCTGCCCAATCATCGCTTCCCCCACCCTCCCCAATTTTCATATCATCCATATTCAAAGTAGTCTCAGGTCGCTGTAAAATGATTGGATAGAGCATGGATGCAAACAGAAAGCCGATAATTTTTGATCTGTGGAACTTGCGCTGGAAATTTTCATAAGTGAAGCTGCGGAATGGTTTGACCTTGAGGATTTCACAAAATTGGACAAACTTCTCAAAATACAACTTAAGCATCTCATTCAAATACTGCTTCCGGAATTCTGTGTCCGTGCTGGAGTACAGGAAGTAGACGAGATCAGCCATCAGACAGCTTTCCCGAGCGATTTGGAGATCCACAAGGATGGCAGAAGTTACATTTCCATTATCGTCATGTTTGAAAAGAATGTTGTTTGACCAGCAGTCTCCGTGCCCAGTGACAATCCATTGCTCTGAAATTACAAATAAAATTGAAAATTCATACGTTTAATGGAAATTTATGAAAATTCTTTCAAAAACTGAATATTTTTGGCTGATATTATACCTTTTTCAGGTTCTCCGGCGTACTTTTTGATTCTCATGAAGCTTTCCACTTTCTCTTCATCCATTCCATTCCGGTCCAGAAATATTTGTAGGTAATCAGCAATCAATTCCGGATCCCCAACTTTCTCTAAAGAATCAGCGATTTCGGGCCTTTCCTCTAAGAAAGTTTTACATGAATCTTTGATCAGTTGAATGTTCGCCTTCATCATGGAGATGATGGTAGGTCGTTGGGCTGGATTGCAGAAAAAGGGATCTTCGATGAATGGGAATTTGTTGTGGACATTGGTCAATTTGTGGTGACATTTGTAAGCGTATCCAAGTGCATGATATTTAGCCAATTCTTCCAATACCACTTTTACGTTTTGATGGCCAAGTCCTTTCAATTTGTTGGTCATTTTAAAGCCGTAAGATTTCCGGACATCTACCATCAAAATGAAATTGCTTAGGACTGGGTCCAAATCTTTCCATTCATTTGGGTTCACTGAAATAGTTTCATAAAAAATTAATGTGTCAAATGTTTTTTTAACTTGATGCTCCGTTATTTTAAAAATTCATAATTGTTATTACTACCATTATCGTAATCAATTCCGGCTCCGGCAACCATTTCTGGCATGGCTGGTACAAGTAACTTCTCATTTCCAATTATGTCCTTTTGGACCTTCATCAGTTCCGGAAGCCACTGGTCGTATACCTGGTATTCTCTCAAGAACACATTACTCTCTTCTAAAAGCTTCTGGCGAGTGGGGTGACTTGGGAATGTTTTAAAAAGCAAGTGTAATGGATGTTCTGGGTCATCAGCCAAAATTACGTCCAAAGCAATCAAAACGCTGGTGTAATTATCTCCAGGATTTGAACCTCCAGACGTTTTGAAACTGGAAATTTTCTTTTTCAAAATTTTCTCCAAAAACTCCTTCGTAATTGGAGTAGCAGGTCCAGCAGTTGTTTCCACACCCATGATTTTGATGTTGTTTAATTTTTAAGCTGCTTTGAAAGATCCTCTCGTTTCAAATGCTTTAGGTCTACTGAAGAAATTATTTCAATAAAATCGTGTATCTTCAAGTGGCTTCAATTTTCGTGTTCCCGATTTCCCAATTTCACATGACGTGACTGAGATAAAATTTGGTCCAGTGAAGTAACGCGCATGTTTTTCTTAAAAAGTCCGTTTTTAATTAATTATTTTGCAATCATCCACTTTTCGATCATCGTTCCATATTATGTAAACAAAGAGACCAGACCACTTGAACCACTCAAAAATTCAATACTTTTATTGAACACGCAATTGACGACTTAACTGGTTTAATTCATTCATAAATAGATAACCTGTGACGTGTGTAAACATTTGAAGCACTCCTTTTGATAAAGATATGCATTCTGCATCATGTTTAATCTCTTGTTATGAAACATTCATCCATTGTTCAGTGAGTATGAGTATAGATTGAAAACATGTGCACATTATCCATTCCATTGTAGCTCCAAAGAAAGTTCTGGTAATTTATTGATGATAATACAAAACGTATATTTCCTTTGGAAAAATATTTTTGACTCCCATGGCTGCCCTTGGGTGAATGAACACACGTGATTTTCAATATATTACAGCACCGTGTTCCTGCTTTCTTTGCAAACAAGATTCCATTAAAAATTCAAAAATATGCACACAGAATATCTAATGTAAATAGCTAATAAAATCTCGTATAACAAAACTCCCACAGACACAGAAATTAGCACTACAAAAATAATAAAGACAACAATTAAACCTTTAATCTGTAAATTTGAATTGTGTGTATCTCCTGAGATTTTATTTTGTTTGTTCAAAGTCGAAGCAGCTATCTCCGAATAAGTAGCATAATTCCAACTTTCTTTCTTCCTTAACTTAACACTCATTCTTCTGTAAACACGAGCTAAATGAGAAGTGTCATAAAACCGTCTTAGAAGTGAACTTACGCCACTTTCTACCAAACCAGCAACTTTCTTCGAAATTGTCTTGAGAAACCAAAAGTTTCTATGCATATTCCACAATACTGGATGCAATAGGTAAGGAGATTCTGTATGCGTTTCCATAACATGTCGTCCACTAAACACTCTGATCATTTCTTTCAAATACCTAGGATTCTTTGAACCTTTCCATTTTAAGTCGGAATAAAGGTAAGTAAATCTTTCGCTGGTTTTGCAGTAAGAAGAGTTGTAACTGTCCGTATAGCCTTTAAATATGTTCTCAGCGTTTTCTAAGCCTTCGCATGGTATCTTCCCAGTGAGTTTTGAGATATTTCCAAGAAAGGCACCTATACCGCTATCAGAATATAAAAACTTTACACGATACAATATTCCTGATTCAAATCTCAGATGTTCTGAAGGGTTCATATTTTTAAGACGGTTTTCAATCATGCTTCCTACTAAAATGTCACCTGCTACAAATTTCCCCCGGTCGTATTTGTCATGATTTTCCTGATCAAACACATCAGATATTGTGTTTGGTACATTTTTTGGTTCATGTGTTGTAGTAAGATTGGAATATAGACTAGACGTGTAAAAATTTCGAACAACAACCAGGGAAAACAGGCATGCCAATATAAGATGACAGTTTTCCCGGTTTTTGTATTGTCTGAAATTCTGACTTTGTTCAAAGATCATGGCTATGAGCCAATTCAAAGCAATACTTAATGGAACTCCAGTAGCCTTAAAGCTACTCACAAGCAAGATAAACAGTAATAGTAAAAGCATCCATACTACCAATCCAAAAGGCGTCAGTAATCCAGAAAAATTAAGAGAATTTCTTGAAGTTTCCTCAATCCCCAAAATCACGGCAAATCGTGTTCCCTTAAAATATGCTCCAAATGGAATGACGCATTTCTGTGAAAACGGATAATATGCTTGTCGATATACTGGAGCGCTTTGATCAATATCAAATACATCGCAGACCTTTCCAGTACAATTCATATTTTTCAATATCATTCGGGCTGTACATCTCTTATCTGCTGAAATATAAAGGGATTCCTTTGTAGGCTCAAAAACTTCTTCGTAGCAGAGCATCGGTTTAAAAAGCAATGTGACTGGTTCAGATTTTACGTCAAGTCCAAAGTTGTTTAGTTGTTTATGTAAATGTTGCCATATTTGGGTTGCTTCTTTAGGTGAACTTGGAGTACTTTCAATAAGCTTGAGAACTGCTGTTTGATGAACCTTGATATGCGATTGGATTGAATTCAACCTCTTAAGAAAATTCGATTTATCACATGCTAGACACCCAACGGATACTTTAAAATAATCGTAAAGAAAACTTAGGGTAACTACGAAATATATACCTGCTGAAAGTGAATCTGGAATATTAAGTAGTAATGAAGGTAATGAGCTCTGTAATTTTTCAGTTTTTCCACAAAATATTGAAATATGTGGAACAAGTATTGTAAAAGCTTGTTGTATTGTCTTTGATGGGGAGTTCCATGAAAGTTCTTTTGAAAATGTAGACGAAGAGTCAATTTCAATACAATGTTTACTTACGTCATTTTGAGTTTTTTTGCAATAATTGTAAGGTAAAATGAAATAATTACAAAACTGTTGGTGCTTTAAGACATGAAAGTAAGGTCCGTTTAGATTTACACTCGTTGAAACTAGTTGAGCTTTGTAATGTCGGAGACATGATATGATCCAGTTATTAAAAGTTATTTGCTCAAATGTGGTAACGTTCCAATCAATTGCAAGTGTGCAAGTGGAGAATATTCCCAGAAATTTTAAAAGCCGTTGATCACAGATCTTACACATTTCTGATTTCTGATAAGCATCAGAAAAAAACAACAAAATAACTAGCAAAAAGCAATAATACTTCAATGGAATATAGTATTTAAACATTAGTGAAATGTTAAAGTTTAAATGAATATTTACTTGAGCATTTGCGAAATGTTTAGCTGGGCTGTTTTATCAGTTTTTCTAGTTTATATGATAAAGTATCGATTCGACTTCGACACACAGAAAAAGTAGTTCCATTAGAAAAAATGTTTGATGTAATACTACATTGACGCAACCACAACGCAGTTTAGATGACACTTTCTACTGTGGAAAAAAATTATTAGTTTTTTGTATTCATTGTTTAAAATTTCTAACATTGTAAGTCTGCTGAAGTACATTACTTTTGTACAAGTTTCTTTGTCCTATTAAAGTGAGGTAAGTTTATTCTTTGTGTTCTTTTCTGAATTTGTCAGTTCTTGAAGTGCCGAGATACTCCTTGGTATACAATACATACTATTCTATACTACTATATTCTATACTATTCTATATTACACTCGAAGGAACTTTGTTGTAAATTACCGTCAAAGTAGGATGAGAACCATTTCGTACACATGCTTATAATGATATTTATACTTCGTAACATAATATGTTTAAAGGATAAAATCCATATTTGTTATTATTGTTGCAAATTTTTTATGTTAAAGAGAAAGGAATTACGCAATTTACCAATGGAAAGCAAATAGAAAAAGATTTAGAAAAACCATTCAAAGATAGTATCATTAGAATTCTTGAGTTTATTGACAGTATGCAACTAGTGTACAGTTTCAAGAACAAAATCAATTCCAGCAGCAACTTCCACATATCTGGTGAAAATGCTGCAATCCAAACAAAATCTTTAGAAAATGCAGAATGACCAGGTTTACTTCCTTAGCAGTAAAAATAAGGTTTTTGTCTTGATGATAATAAAAAAGATGTTTTTTTCTGTATTTGTATATGCTACTCTATATCGTAGAATCTGAGATACGAAGATGTATTTAAAACGGAAAATATACACCTGCATATGAATCACTAATTTTATCTTCGATATCAATCTGTAGATTTTGAACTTCCGAGAGAGATATGCTTATCATGGAATCAGTGAAATGAAATGCTACATCCTTATCTACGATTACCATGTACATTATCATTACCAAACTCTAGTTTCTCCTTAGATTCCAATGCAACTTTTTCATGTGCATACTATTTAGAAGACATATCCGTAATGTCATAGCAAATCTGCAAAAATGTTCTGCATGAAGTCGGAGACATTTCTTTTATATTTTGCAGCAAAATAACTGTTACAGATGAGATGAAAGTTATTGTGTTTAAGTTGATACATATTTCAGAGCTGACAAAACTAGGTAACTGAGCGAGCAAAATACTCTGTTGTTGTTGTTAAAAATCTCTTTGGTGTAAAATGCTGATGAAAGAAATAGAAAGCAGGTATCAAGTGGAAGAGAATATTTGAAAATTTTGTTGAAAATATCTGATTGCGTTTTATTGTCGTAATCGAGTGTGTAAGTTTTTGCTTCAAAAGGTTTCACTAACTGTAAAAACTTATTAACGAGTACGCTTATATTTGACGAATTATTTTAAAATGCCATTTTATATATCATATATAACTGAAGTCTTTAAATGCAAAAACAATTTAATTTAATGTCATGATATACAAAATTGTAAATACAACTGTCACTTTTAAATTTGAGCGTATTTATGACAAACTTATGACAACTAATTAAAATATTCTTAGGACCGGACCTTTATAAACACTAAAACTATAGAATTACACTGACTATGTATATAGGTTTATTTTCTATCTAATGAATTCAATGTTTTAAAAGTTGATAAGGTATATATTATAATAAATTAAAACATTTATGGAAAGTGTTACTCCAGGGGACAAAAATATATACGGAACACGCTACCGAGCGTTCTGAAATGACATTAATAAATCATCAAGGATAGTAAATTATTGATCCCCAGGCGTCTGCAAGAATTTCCAAGACCACTTATAACTACAGTTTTATACAACACCAAAGTTTTTGTAAGGTTCTTTCAAGTTTATGACCTCTTTCGATAAAAATGGTGAGTGTTTTGTGACGTGTGTTAATTAAGTGTTCATATAAGAATTTCGCAACATAAGGTCCAGAGCTTTTACCAGCTTATATAAAAAGACTATCCAAACGAACACATAAGTGCTCATTCTCAAGTTATTCGCTATATTTTTAAATTTTTACTGCATTATTATTGAAAGCATTTTGCCTATGAGACAATCTTATAGGAACTCTTAAAACTTGAAAAGCTTTATTAAAATATTTTTTTATTCTAGCTTTACAAATCATTAGGATATTTTTAAAGAGGTACAAGCAACTTAAACATATGTACATACATAAATGGGACATGTATCAATGAAAGCCTTATTTACCTTTGTTGTAAATGACGTTATTACATCTGAATCGTAATTAGTTATCTTTGCAAATAATCCTTAATTATTTTTCAACTTTCACAACCAAAATGTGGTTCCTTAAGAAACGAAGATGACCACGGATTATCAAATGCGTCTGTCAACCACACATCATAAATATACGACTGTGCAAATGAATGAATTTCTTCCCAAAACTTCTTCAAATTTTGAGTATTCTCCCAGCCATGGTTGCCCATGAACGGCCACCCAAATTGTGTTATCACATCAGCCTTTGCATTAATTTCTACTAAATAGCTTACAGCTTTCATAAGTTTAGATTCAATAGTAGAATCAGAACTTATCTGGTAACGTTTACCGGCAACTGGATAAACCTCGCATATTACGAAATCAGATTCTTCCATAATTTTTTGAAGAACTGATCCTAATTCACCTACTGCTAATTGTCCATTTGATATTTGTTCACAGTTCAGTCTACTCCCAATTCTGAGCCTTAAACGTTCAGCGTCAGCTTTGACTAATTTGATATTATTTAGTGTTTGCTTTGCACGCTCTACCGTATCACTGATAGAAAATACTAAGCCTGCTGCAGTATCCGGAAAAATATAATTTGCACTTTCAACTGATTCGAATGCTGCAGCAATTTCGGCTTCCATTTGTTGCGGGATATTAGATTGCTGTATTCCAATGTACATCGTCAGCCATTGTTCGTTCTTCTCTTTGTTTATAAGAGCAGCAGCTATTATATTGCAGTGTTCCCTTGAATAAAGCTGGGTAAAAAAGTGGAGTTTTGACCCTCAGGGGCTAAAAATACACAAATTTGTAATTACCGTAAAATCTGAAATAGACGCCCCGGCGTCTACGAGCAATATCGAATTTTTCATCCGTAGACGCCGGGGCGTCTATTTACTCCACCAGCTTCTTGTCATTGAAAATTTTCTAAAAATCTTCTTCGCAATGCACAAATCTAAGATAAAAATTAGATTTCTATGTAATATTTCATGTTAACTGTATTGAAAATACACACATCTAAAGCAAAAGAGATTAAATACTGTATTTTATGGTCATTTAAATGCACGTATATGTACTGTAGTACATGTGACACTTCTCAGAATTTTTTTGAGGGGACGTCTATTGGGAGGGGAGGCGCGTATTAAAGGGGGGCGTCTATTTACTCTGTCAACTTTCTAGTCCGTAGACGCCGGGGCGTCTATTAAAGGGGGCGCGTAATTCCGAAGAGGCGTCTATTTCAGATTTTACGGTATTATCTAAACAAAACTAACTAACAACCTAGGTAAGGTTTTTAGGATATTTTTCATGCATTTTTATGTTGATTTGTTTATGTAAGTTTGAAATCTTTTACAATTATTGAATCCAGCTCCATTGGTTGTCACTCTGGAAAACTTTTCCGAAATCATTTCCAGCATAGCCTTTATGGTTTTTAGAGAAAATCCTTTCAAGCCTTTTGGAATCGCGCCGTCATTTTCAATAGACTTTTTTACATAGGCTGAATACACTATCCCAACATTTGTTCTGTCAAATATCACACAAGTATCCTTCTTCCTAAGGAAAAGATATAGAACAAGAAGAGCAAACGTTATGCTAAGTATTTTGAAAATTATTCGTCGATTTCGAACGTTTCTCATGGTAGTAATTTGAAAAAAAAACACAAGTTTTAAATTATTCAATACAAACTAATTTTTAAAACTACAATTATGTTAGTACACTCGGTTGTATTGTAAAATGCTCAAGAAATTACACTAAAGCTGGATTTATGTTTTGTTTATATACATAAACCAATGTGTAATACATCATTTTATTTTTAGTTTTGCAATGCATTCTGCTTGCTTCTCTTTCGGCAAATGACGTAATTATTTAATGACGTTATTCCAAGCATTATGCATACAAAAACCATTTGGATAAAGTTTACACAGTGCAGCAAAATAGGGCAAATATATGGGATACATAACCCACTGGAGTGCAAAACGTTTTGCCATGGAGTTCATTCAATGACAAATACTTGTTTTCGTGTTTTGCTTTTTAACCACTTACCATATAATTGCATACTAGCATGGAAATGGTGTGGTTATGGGAATCGAAGTAAGTGAGAGCATCAAATACTAATTACGAGAATGCGAATTGTATCAAAAAGCTTATGATGACCAGGCACTTTTCACGCATTCAATAGCGAGATGCTTGTTCTGGCTGATATTTTTTAGTCTGAAAGCATTGCAAAATTTTCATGCTACTATAAGGTATTTGTAGCATGTGTACGTATATATAATGTAAATGAAAAGAGTAGTAAAAAGCTTCTGGTGTCAAAACGTACAGGACATTTTACGTTTACTATATGAAAGTACAAATGAACTATAGCTGTCAACTCCAAAGCGTTTTAAAGATATGTGACAGTCTATGTTAATGTACGTATTGAAGAGCATCATTTTATAATATTTTTACATCAAAGTTTTTGCAATTTGGGAGAACTGAGAGAACGGAGAACTCTGATTACTTTCTCATGAGCGATCCAGAAAACATATCCGTGAAACTTTGGCGTATCTGCAAACATTTTCTGCACTAAATGGAGTCTGGCATACAGATTTTCTCCATATTATGCATTATAATGATTGTTACATATGATGCGCAAATTTTTTGTGCTTAAAACACACAAATTTTAGAATGGGCAAAACTAATTGAACGTGTAAGAGAAATTCTCTATCGTCGGAAATTAAATAACTTTAGTTTGTAATGCAACCCAACGAAAGTGGAAACAGGTTCTGTTTTGAAGAATATATGTTTAAAAATGGTATTGGAAATATATAAAGGTAATCATATGAGTCAGTAGCCAGTCATTATTTGTGGAGGTTGCATGTGCCGGTTGAAAAACTTTCTCTGGTTTTGACAGATTACTATTTGTAGGATTGTTTTCATGAACAATGGTATTTGATCGGATACAAGTCAAGAGTTACAAAAATTGTTTCAGTTTTACTTTGTTTGTGAAAATTACAATTTGCTCACATGCTTTTCTCTAATTCACACTAATGCAAAAAATGAGGCCTTCAGTTAAACAAATTAAAATTCAAACTAAATAGAAAACATGTTTTACAAAAAAGTTGCATGCATTTTGTTCAAATTTCTATGTGAAATTTGTTGGGATAATCTCGTTGCAAACAAAAATTATGTGCAGCATGGTTCAAATTCAATGCAAGCTAGATTTACATTTGATTTCATGTCGTATTCTGCTTGATGTTGATTGTATGTATAGAGCCGTTTGAACGGTCCTCGACAAAATCCTAATCCCTTAAGTATCGCATTGTTACAATAAAGACAAAGGCACCGCGAAGATTATAAGTTTCCA
>JAQIXX010005494.1:0-13891 GCA_034700605.1 Willowsia nigromaculata | reverse complement strand
TCCTTTCAATGAATGAAAGGGAAATGAAAGGAATGAAAGGTTTAAACCTTTCATTCATTGTAAGAGTCCGAACACTAATAAGAGTGCACTGCATATTATTCGCCTGAAGCGTGTAAATGTGAAAAAATAACGGTGACTATACGGTCGGTCGGTGAGAGGAGGAGAAATTTGAAGCTCATCTCTCTCTCTCTGTTTGCTGTCTTCTTTCGTGTCAAACGGCCTTCTGTTATGTGTACCCGCATACTGCATACCTCTGTCTTATCATCGCATTTCTTATCATCTCTCTGACTTGGCTTATGTGTGCACATGAACTGGTGCGGTGGCAACAAGGCAGCAAGTAGAGGAATTTTCTTCAAACTGCACCAAACATCATTACCGTCAGTAAGAGAAAAAAAAGCCCGAAGAGCCAATGCCAAAGTGACTAGTCACCAGTCAGCAGATTAAATAGATGGATGATGAGAAGGAAGATGGGAGAAAAAAAGTGCAAAAGTCAATATAGCAGCCAGAAGCGTCATCATCAACAAGAGATGAGAAAAGGAGGCTACTCACTCAATTTTATTTTGCGATCCTTATGGACATCCATTTTAAGAAAAAAGCGTGTGTGTAAATTATAAAGGCAAACGATAGGTCAGCAGTATCATGAAAAAAAATGCTTGAGTATGTATGTAGGTATACCTATATGACACGTCTACAGACAATCCAATCATCATTATTAGAAATGATCATGTGTGGAGCACGAAATAGAGTAGAAGAGATGAAAATTTTCTTCGCCCTTGTGTGATACTAGTAGTTTAGTGGAGTGGACTCTGTTTATTTGGTTTTTTTTTTCTGGGGATTTTAACGATGACGAGTGTGACGTGACATATTACAAGTAATAATAATGTACACGGGATTAGAGAGAGAGAGAGATGATCATGACGATGTTGATGATTATGACCATCATGCACGTAATAAGAACAACCACAACATGTTGTTTTTTTGGGGATGCTGATGATAATGACGAGAAGACAGGAGAGATGTGATCTTTCAACTTGTGTGAAGTCAGTTAGTAGGCCTTTCCTCCTCTTTGTCGTTATCGCCATCGTCGTTCGTCGTGAATGCAGTTATTATTATTGCTGTTTTTTATAGATACCTACTTTATTATTACCTCTATGGAAAAATATAATAAGACCATTATCATCATCGTTTTCGACAAGTACATGCAATCCGAAATAAAATGAACTGCGAACATATTTTTTAAAATCCATTATGAATACCTATATACCTAAGGTACGTGTCTCCTCGAGAAGATCTCGATTACAACTGTCTATAGTTACATGTTATTTATATACACGTATGCAGAGTTGGAGAGAAAGAAATTAAGAAAAAAGTCGTACACCTACTGATCTACTCTCTCGCTCGTCCTTTTAATCTGATGATGAAAGGGTTGCTGTTGCCGCTGTCAGTTAAAGCCAGGCCAGGCCAACCCATCATCATAGATAAAATGTTTTATTATTTTTATCTCAAGTTCCTGTTTCACCCTTTACACCTCTCACATTTTAGTAGCAATTGTGATGATCATTTTTTTACGCAGTGTAGTTGGTATACAATAAAAAAAACGGTGGATGAAGAAGAGAAAGGAATTCAATTGAATAAAATGGATTGGTAGATTATCTGATCCTCACCAATTTTTATTGCTAGGCATGTCTCTAGTCAAGTTACCCATTATTATTTATTTATTGTATTTTTATAAGCGATTAATTTCTACACTGCTGCTTATAATCTTCTCCGTGAACATATTGTATGGAAAGTGGTGCAATTTGTCATGGCTTGATTGTGTCATAAATTTGAGGAGAAAATTATCTGTGGAGAAAGAGAAGCGTGAAGAAATTTACATGCGTAAGAAATTATTACTCGTCT
The DNA here is from genome assembly GCA_034700605.1 of Willowsia nigromaculata. Classification (NCBI taxonomy): domain Eukaryota; kingdom Metazoa; phylum Arthropoda; class Collembola; order Entomobryomorpha; family Entomobryidae; genus Willowsia; species Willowsia nigromaculata. Next base: position 11,992 of record JAQIXX010005494.1, on the reverse strand, counting down.
GAAGAAAGAGGAGCATGTGCCTTTAAGGAAATTACTAGATGATCTACATAATAATGCTGCTACCACCTGGAGGCCTTCATTTTCGGGGGAAAAGAAATGAGCGAACAAAAGGGGAGAGAAATATATATACCTATTGATAACGCATCCACATTTATTTCAGAGATGAGTAAAAGGAAAGAAGAAAATTTTTCTTCAAGTCAAAATGGGTCACGTTATCATACCAAATAGATATGACGACGATGATGATGACGACAACGAGCATGGTAATGAAGACAAGTTGAATGGAAGAGAGAACAAGTCCCAAGTTGAGATATATGTGCTTAAACATGGAATAATTTTGGATAGGCACACTCTCTGAATACATATGTGAGCACATTTTATATATATCCATACGTTGATTTAGTATTCCTTCCTCTCTTCCATTTTTTTCGCTTGAGGAGAAGATCTCAAGTTTTTTTTTTGGGGTTTTTAGGTGATTCCCTTTGAAAGTAGTGCTGGAGTAGTACTGCGTATTATGATTATGATGATTTCTGCTGTCTTGTGCCTATTCTCTGTCTGAGTTTTTTTTGTTCTGCTGCTGATGATATGGTGGTGATGTGGTGTTTAGTTCATTTTGGTGGAAAGAAGGAAGGAACTCAGCTTGCGTCTTTTTTTTTCGTCTTTTTGTTTGCATGCATGAATATCATCATGGAGATTATTATAAATTCCCTAGGCATATTATCCGCATACTCGTCTTATATCTGAGTAAAATGATGGGCATATATATGTGTGCTGTTTCATGGCGAAAAAAAATTGTGTTGATAAAAGAAAAGAGCAGCTGCTTTCTCAGACGGAATTAAATGAGACAAGAAAGAGAAAAAAGTAGTCTAGCTGGTGGTGGTACGATGATATCCTCTGTCATTTAAAACATTACAAAATCTGGAAAAGATGAGGATAATCAGGAGCAGAAAAAACTATATATGTGACTGGATATCATAGTGAGAAGGCGAACGGAGATGTCGTTATTTTAAAGATGTCTTTTCAGTCGACCATTACTGGCACAACTGTAAAGAGAGATGCAGTAGCGCCACTGCTCCTCCAGTAGTTAATGCTTTGTTATGAGTCAGCGTAACTTGATATGAGTCATGGGAGAAGAAACTATTGCCTTGTCTGGAGGAATCTTTTGCGAATAGAAAGAGAGATAAAAGATTTTCATGGGAAAATGGAACACCAGAGATTTTCATAATAATAATGAAAAATGGTCGTCACATTTTTTATGAATGTCTGTGTGCTCTTGTATTTTTGCAGACAGTTTTTTATGACAATGTCCAAGGCGGGTTGTAATGTGACGTGTACATCTCAGCTCCCGGTGATAATCTTCATAGCTTAACTCTGGAGAGATGAGGAAATGGTGACAATTTTTGTGCAGCTTAATGAGCACTCTATGTATAGCTGAATGGGTTTTAAGATTTCTTCTTTGGCTAATGAGAAGTTTTCGTTTACAAAAGTTAACAAAAGATCCCGTTTACACGCATCAAAACCATCTCAAAAGTTCACATAACAGACCATTTTGACGTTATCTCCTGCGTAATATTAATTAAACTTGTGTGTGCGTAATGTTGGTAAACTTGGAATAAATTCCTTGACTTTTCCAGTTTTGCACATTCCAAGAGAACCTTGCAGTTATTCCTTATCTCAAGATCCAAGTTCATTTCAGGTGGTCATAAAACTTTACATTTTTTTTCATGAAATCCGGATTTTCTTCAAGAACCAGTGTGGTAGCAGACAAGTCTCTAGTATAATAAGCGATGACAGAATGTCTCCCAGGCTCTCTCCTTCACAGGTCATCACAGACCAAGAGTTAAAAAAAGTAAAGTAGAAACCCCAAACATAAGAGGCTTTTTTTGCGTAGGAAGCAAACGAAAAAAAAATTAAGGATGTGCCTGTGCATTCCAGAGAAAAAATAATTAAGTCTACCCAGTGAATGCTTCTACGACTCTTGAGCACCGAAAAAAAACTACGTTTTCCTCTTCACACCATCTTCCTCGGAAAATCTCCATTTAAGAAAAAGGTTCAATTGCTTCTACACTTGGTTCCATAAAAGAGCAGGGAAGAATGAGATGGACGAGTATATAAGGTGTGTAGTGTGGTGGATACATACCTTACATGCATATTCACCCACCGCAGATCACACAATTCTCTTATAATTTTGCGTCCACAGAAATTATCATCTTCGCCTATAAGACCTGAATGACACTTTATTCCTGCTTATAAGGTATATATGCATGTGTTATCTTTCCACTTGAAGATAAGATCTTTCTTCTCTCTCTCGCTCCTTCCACCCTATAGCTGTAATCGAACCATCTTAAGAGAGCGGTGCAACCGTAATGATGATCATGACAGGCAAGAAGAGTAAAGTCTCTCAAGAAGTCTACTTCACTCTATAGTCCATCTTCCTACATACTATAGAAGTATGAAGAAAAAGGGATGATATTACTATACCAAGAGGAGAAACCATTCTCATATTTTTAGTCGTCTTGATGATCTTCATCTTCACCATCTCATCCTCCACTTCTTTCTCTTAACATTTTTTTTTCTCGTACTATAGCATCCCATCCCACACCATACCACCATGCCATTTTTCAAAAAACCAGGGAGTCGGCACCACACCAGAGAGGAATGATTTTGTAGAGGTAGGTAACTCGAGTTGACTAGTGAATGGTTGCCAAAATGCGGCATTAGTTACGCCACTCTGGAGTATATAGTAGGAGCTCACATAAGGATGAGATGATGATTATGAGAATTTTTTTTTCTTTTGAGTTCTTCTTCCTCGGCAGAAAATAAAAAGTAGCGGTGCGTGTTGGCTTTTTTTTCTCGGTCGTATACCAAGAAGGAGTAAAAGTAATAAGAGTAATAATAATACTTGTCGTCTTGTACTATTCCACGGTTCAAACAAGAAGAGAGAGAGAAAAAGGCATCTTATTATTATTATCTTACATTATTATTATACAAGCCTTATAGTAAATACTTCCAACTTAAGATTCACATTTATTTAGGCAAGTTGAATGGCAGTGGTGGAAAGTTAATAGGAAACACATGGATGCTCATCATAAGGACATGATTTCAAAGGAGGAGAAGAAGAAGATAATAAAAAAGTGAGCAAATAATAATGATAATATGTGGAGGGAGAGATAGGTTTGGCAGGCATGTGGCTGAAAAGTTGTAAAAATTATGCAAAGGCATGTTTATGTGAAAAAAGGGAGAAATGGTAAAGAAGGAAGAGAGAAAGAGAGAGATGATATATCTTTGAATCTATTTATTGTGCAGTAGTAGGTGTTTCTTGTGTGTGTGTACATACATGATGTGATATGATGTACATAAAAAAAGGGATTTCTCTCAGACAAAAAACAAATTTACTCACATCATCCTCATCATCAACACAACAAATATCAAAGAGGAACAAGTAACCGCTGGGAATGAATAAGAAAATTTCTTGTTTGGCTTTGGCAAAAGCATGATAAAAAAATAAGGCAAAAAAACTATATATACGTGAAAAAATAGGAACAAGCTTCATCATCACTCTGTCTTTTATATCTGTTATCTTCCAATGTACTCCATTATTGCTACTGCTCATCCTCATCATCACCAACCAAAAACCCTAACGAACCTCAAGCCCGTGGGATATATAGGAAAACAGGGTTTTGATGAAATTCAACAGCCGTTGTTTCTCCTTTTCATTTTCTTTTTGCCTATCAATTCCTTTTCAAATGTGTGTAGACACACACACACACATATATGATGAGTTGATATAAAAAAAGATGAAGAAAATATTCTTATTGCGTAACAAAATGTATTGACAGTATGTATTCTTCTTTCTTGCTGGATGGATGGATGAGTAAAAAGTGGAAGATAGGTATATAGAGATGGATATTGATGCATCATCATCTTCTCCTTCCTCCTCTTGTTCTTCTGGGAAACTTATTTTTTCTTCAATGCCATTACGACCACACTCTGCAAAATACAAAACAGTCTGGGTGCTTGAGGGCCACTATTATTTCAAATATCTTGGAAGAAAGAAAGTGTGCTACTATTTTCAGCTTGATCATCATCAGAGCAAATTTTGTATGGCAGTCAAGTCACTTGTTTTTGTGGTTTTTTTTCGTGTTGGTGGTGCTGGAGTAAGCAGCAGCATTATTATCGGAAAATGCCAGCACAGCAAACCAAAAGCATTATCGGAGTTATCATCATTTCATACTTTTACATGATGGGATAGAGAAAATGAAAAAAATGTATAATATATCAATATTGAATATGTATATTACGTGAGCACATAGTGCACTCAATATTTTTGGCACAAATCTCATGTGGGGAAACCCATACACAATGATGAGCTAAGCAAAGTCGTTTCCAAGACAACGTGTAATCAGTCATGAGGAAAATCCTTTCTTTTCCAGGAGTACATCAAGTAGCAAATGATTACAATTTTTTCAAATAAAGAGTATATGAATTTGGAGTGACTTTATTATGATATGTGTAGTCATTTGTAGGTATGTGGTGAGGTATGTGTTTCATATCATGTGGAATTTTTCAATTTTTCACCCATCACCGAACATACCATATTGCACAAAAAAATGCGTACACGCAGACAAGAAATGATAATATCACTTGATTTTCTGCTGGAGAGATTTTCCTATTTGTTCTTTTGTTTCGTTGTGGATGGATGAGTAGAGGAATTGTGTGTACTGCGTGAAATAATATAGGTTTGTGGGTATGTAATAATGCGTATTATTATGGCATTTTTTTCAAGGAGAGGGAATGAGTTTCACGTCCAGTTTATTATGACAAGGATGATTTCTCAAGTGAACTAACCATTTATATTTAAGAGTGTAAAAAAAGCTAGCTGTGCAGTACTGCTGTTCCTCTCCATGTAACAAAATGGATTATTACCAGCGAACCGCAATAATAACTTTTTTAAATGAATTGAACAGGGATGAGGAACAGGGTCAGTATCTTTACCTCATATATTGGAGTGTTGCCCTGTTAATATCTTTCTATTTGTTCTAAACTTTCATTCAAAATGAAATATGGAGTTTGCCTTCAGTTTCAACTGCTCGAGAGAAAGAGAGTTTTCTTTCCATTAATTGTTTTCGTTTTAAATGTAAATAAGATCTTCTACTCTAAATTGGGCAAGTTAAAAGGGCTTCATAAATGTGTTATAGGTTGTGTATGTGGTCTCTCTACTGAAAAGTAAATGATGATCATCATCGTCAGCAACTCGGTCCCAGTAAATTTTTCCTTTTTCAGTTTCTTGTCGTGTGGTATGTACGGCAACCCTTTACCTTCTATATACCTATGTGTGAAAGCATACATTTTATATATATAGCTGTGTCGTTACCATACTAACAACTTTTTTTTTCTTTTGGAAGAGAGATAATAATGCATAGCTTGTTTTCAAAGAAGCAAAAAGTTTGGTTGGCTTAAAGAGCTAGAGACACATGAGGATAGAATAAGTCAAACAACAATTAATCAACTCACATTCTTTCTTCTTCTTCTTCTTCTTCTTCATCTCCTTCCTCATCCTCTTGTATCGCTTCTTTCCTCGTCGTGCTCTACACTTTTCAAAAGATAATATTTGTGTGTGTGGGTTGTAAAAATAGTTCACTCTTTTCCCCTGCCACTCACTCTCTGTTTGCTTGGGAGTTTGGGAGGAAGCATTTTCGAACATGCTACTATTCTACTTTGTATGCTGACTAGATCAAACTAGAGATGTTTAAATTTTTGCTAAATTTCTCAGATAGATAGAGATAGATACCTTCTCCAACTCTGATGAACTGTACCAGGGTTCATGGTAGTGCTGAAAAGGGTTACTGGTATACTTTTTAAGCATATTAATTGTAATTGTAAGTTTTGCACCTTGATGACGTCACTCTCACTGATACGTTATGTAACAAGTTTACGTGAGAATTTTAAATGAGATTTGTTATTTTAGTTTTTATAATGCACAGTGAATTTTAAATCTCCTCTCAAGAAAAGTAACAGACAGTGAGAGAGAGGGAGAGGAAGCCGAAAAAAAAAACTTGAGATATGGCTTGAATCTTAATTAGTCAAGTGAATTCTTGATAGGATGACAGTATACTTAATTGCAAACATATTTTACACGCTAAAAGATAATGATTATTATTCAGCCAAAAAGATTTTTTTATAGTGGGTTCACTCACTCACTAGTGGTAATATTCTACAGTAGACATTCTCAGAAGAAAAAAAAGTTCAATTTGTAAAAGAAACAAAAAAAAACTCGGGGTTTGTTCAAGTTTTGTTTTCTTGAGATTACCCAAAAGTCTGTGCAAACATAGATCTGTACTGGACTGAATTACAAATAATGTGGATTTACACTCATCTACTCATTTAGCTTAACTTGAAAGTACTTCTAATCTGAAAAATAGAGAAGAATGCCAGAGAGAAGAAAGCTTCCTCATCTTCCTACTTCCTTCCGTCGTCGGCACACATATCAAATGCCAACATGATCCCATTCTCCTCTCCATCCTGTGATCATTATGTGATGATTCCTCTTCTTTTAAAAAAAATTCACCAAGCCCGACAATGAGTGCAAAGTAGTCTGCTTCCATTTTCGTTTTTCTTCCTCTATTTTTTCTCTCGTCTTCTTCTTGAGATACCATGCGGATATGAGTACACACAGAGATTTCTTTGTTTGTGGGGAGGAAAAGACAGCAAAAGTGAATAAAAATTGAGATGCCACATGTGGACAAACTTCTATATTCTTCCTTTTTATTCTTACCCATTCCCTTTACTCCTTTTTCTCTCTCTACATGCCACCACTTGAAGATGCGACACGTCTTGTCTCACTTTAATGTCACAAGAACCACAGGGAAAAGAAATGCCTATCCGTAATAGTTTGACATGTGTCATAGTCAGTGGCTTCTACATACTGCATAATGTTTTTTCTTCTTCTACGACTGAACTAACCGATAAAAGTAATGTGTGTGTATGTGCGTGTCTATTTCCCTTTCATATTTTTATGGCAAGCAAACAAAATCGAGTGTACGCAGCACTGAAATAATAAAAAAAATAGCACAAAAGTGGAATCATGTATGCATTATGATTATTACTATGCATTATGTATACAATACAAATTCTAAAAAAAGAAGGAGAAAAAAGTATGTGAAAAGGGACATATCTCTTGTTGTGTAACTTGACTTTTACCATTAACTCAAGAGAAGGAGGAAATAAAAAGGGAGAGAAAGGATATGATGATGACAAAATGGTACTTGCACTATGGAAACTTTTCATTTTGAAAAAAGAGTTAGAGTTTTTGTTACTTAACCAAAAAAAGTTGCTTTTTCGACTACTTTTCTTTCTTCTTAAAAGGCACTCTCTTCTTCTTCTTCTTGCCGCCACCGTCACATAGTCAGGATGCCAGAAGAATAAAAAAAAGCAAAATAGTCGGTGGCATACCGAACCATCAACAACAACAACAACTGGAACAACCGAAACGAAAAAAAGGGAAGTCTCTAGAAAGAAAGACAAGTTGAAAATTTTTTATCATCTTTTGGTGGAGTAGTTGGTTGTGCGGAACTACTCCAAAAGTGCGGAAACATCCTCATCTGTTCTGGCTTTATTATGATTTTTAAGACTAGCAAAAAAATTGTTGTGCTGGTGGGGTAGCGGTTTTTGGTAGAAGAAGAAAAAAAAGTTTTCTAGGAAAATAATCATAATCATCGGAAAGATATTATGTAGTAGAGAGGAAGATTACTACAAGAGTCAGAATGTGGTATGAAGAATTGTAAAATGAGAAGTGCATGAAGCAGATAGACAGATAGTGTTATAATGTGACATGTAAAATCCATGTTTGCATGCATGCTAGTCACAATTTTAAGATTGTCAGAGCAAAATGTACGAGAAATGGAGAGGGAGGAAGAATGGGATAATATGTGGTAGCAGTTGTACAATAATATTTTGACTTGATGCTACTCAAAACAGAACACAATAGCATCTTTATTCCTCAATGAATTAATGCATAACGGGTTGAAATGAAGATGAAGAAGATGGCTTGCTGTGATGTACGGTTAATGTTTCACTTTTTATTATTATTTTGGGGTAGCATAGCAAATGTACAATAATTCCTTGTTGAGAGTTTTACAGGGTGACTATGGCTAGAGATTATAGGATTTTGTGATGGTTCAAGTGGTGCAATGATATCATCAAAGTCTTCTTTGTTAATGATGTAACGCGATGAAAAGATTAAAAAACATAAATTAACAAGCTTATACGCAATACGCACTAGTACTTTTTTTACTATCAGTGTATTCTCCGGAGCACACTCTCATTTACAAGGTTGGTTGCATTTTTACGAGGATGGAAATCGTAAATTCCTCCAAATGCTCATCAACAAATACGAAAATATGTACTATTGATAAAATTCCAGTTTGGTATGCATAATATTTACACATGTGTATCAAGTGTTTTCGGGAAAAAAGTGAAAATAATGAATGCACAGGGGTGCATTCCACTAAAAACGGCACAAGAGACGGTCTCGTTTGTCTTTTTCTGTTGTTGGTCTCATGCGGTTTGCTTTTTGTTCATCAAACCGCAAAACAAAAGGAAAACACAGAGGACAAAACGCCAACGCGAAAACAGAGTGTCGCTACTCTTCCATAAACTCTACTACTAGCTCCCCGACATTAACCCTTTTTTTATGTCTGTCTTATCCTTATTGGTACTCCTGCAATATGAAATTCTAATAGGAAACATCACACCACAGGGACATATCATTATGCCGTGTTTCAACATGCCTCTACTTCCTCCTCCACTGCCACATACACAAAGGCATGCATGCATGACAGCTGCCTATTTCCTTTAAAGAGCCGCACCAGAACACTATGCCAGCGGCATAGTTTTAAAAGGTTGCTTTTCAATATGTACATTTCAAGTGAAAATCAAGCCGGCTTTCATGTATGAACAGAGTGTGTGTGGATCTCTGTGAAAATTACTGAGCATCTTTCTCTCCCTCTCTCCCAATTGAAGAGACTAGAGAATCACAGATATTAGAAGACTGAGAGAACAAGGCAAACAAGAAGATGAAGAGAAAAGAGCAAAAAGTGAAAATGAATTCAGTTTGAGGAGCAAGTAGCAGCAGCAGTGGGCATGGATATTTTTTTTTTGGTTGAAAAATTTGTGTGCTCGCACACACTGCTTTGACTTCTTTGGTTGTTGTAACAGTAGTAGTTAATGAGACTCTTCTAGTCTCGGTTTTCCAGTGTGTGGTAGTGTGAGGAATGGAATTCATTCGAATTATTTGCCATTTGCCAATTTCAACGGTATGGTAACGGCACCAGTTTGCACAGAGTTTGCATACAGTGTCTCAAACTCTCAAAAGACTTGAGAGAGAAAATGGAGAAATAAGGAGATGTGGAAGAAGAGCAGAAGAGTTACAAATTTATTCCAAGAATTTTCGCTTCTCACTCACTCAACTTTATATATTCGCTCTCTCTTTTCTCAGTCACTGCATTCATTTCATTATGCTAACAAACTCTTCTTCTTTTGCACACATCAGAAAACCAAAAAAGAAGAGAATCTTATGCCGCCACACGGCTTCCTTTTGTGCTCTCTCTTTCTCTTTAATTTTTTTTGCAATGAGGAAGAAGAATATATTGTTGGATGGTGAATCATCTTGATATGATCATGACGATGATGCTGCTGAGGAGAAACAGGGAAAATAAGATGACAAAATCGACCAAAAGTGTGGATGGATACTTCCTTAAAGTACAAATGGGAAGCCATTGTAACAAGGAGAGCTTCCACTGAAAAAGTTGAAACGGCAACATGACTGGATCACATTAAAATAATATTAAATCCGTTCTACTTTAATAAATTATTACTTCTCATTGATATTATTCAATTTCAATTATCTACAAGAGCATTTTCATCAATTTACGAACACAAATCCCGTATCATCATAGTTGAGGTGCGTATAAAATGACAAGTGTATTATTTGTCAGTCAGCAGTCAACATCCTAAAAGGCTAAGACATTGTAAAAAACTGTGAGAATATCAATCCTAACATACATATTGTAGAGTATGAAATATACCATAAGATCACAAAAATACATAAAATTTATATGCAGCTTAGCTCTTAGCAAGTTTATGAATGAATAGTGCCGTTTATGTAGGCAAGTACTCAAATATCTGTTTTTTTCAGTTTTGGGACCCTGACCCTTCTGGTTTCAGAGTCTCTTTGTTTTAAAGCGTCTCCACTTCATTATGGATGGGAGTACTTATAGTTTTACTTGTATGCAATGCTATGTATATATGAGTATGTATTCTTATCATTGTTGTATTCTGGTTCGTAGTCCTGTATGTATGTACAGCGTGACAACCACAATTCTCTGTTTAGCGTGATAGCCACAATGTCTGTTCCGTGACGACCACAATATCTGTATGCATGACTACCACATCTTTCTATGTAATGGCTCAAGCCATATAAATACTTATGATTTTCTTTCAATAAATATAGTTCAATTTGAAACTCCGACCGGACCATATATATTTCTTAGCACCTCCTCTGCTACTTATCTCAAAAACAAAAAGAATTTTTGTACAAGCATACAAACGATAAAAGCATACAAGATCATCGTATCAATAAATAACCAAATAACAATACTGGGCATACTATATATATATACAGATCCAAATTGTTATTTCAAATCATATACAACTCAACTCAAATATACAACTCAAAATATCATATTATAAGATGGCATGTGGTTTCATAAGAAGGAGCCAATTTTACCAGCATTGGAATCGAAACATGACGAATTGAAAGTGCGTATGCATACTGACTCATTCTGACTGACTCATGACATTCATCTATGTACAGAATGAATGTGAATGAATGATGAATGGTTCAATGCGTTGTTACATGAAGTTGTGCGTAAAGGTTGAAGGGACAGTACAAGTGCAAGTACATTATTTATAAGTAGATTGCTTTATTGTTAATTAATTTATTACAACGTTATTATTTCAGGTTTTATCTTTGGCTTTGCTCTGAAGCCGATTAAGTATGTGTAAGAGTAAATTTTTAAACTTGCTCTAATCAATAGACCAAAATAAAAGCACAACAGCAGTAATCATTAATAATATCCATATAATCCAGGGATCTGATGCGACTATTTTGCTAATAGTGCTAATTCCTTCTGATATTTCAGCAATGGCACGAAATATTGCCGCAAAGTTCTCAAATATTTCCATGATTTCTCTTACAATGGTTGCGATGTCTTTTAACCGTGATATAATCCCTGAGGGTGTACTTGGGTTGTCCATTTTGCTATAACAAGGAACAGCTTTAAAGTTGGGGATGAATAGTATGACAACAGATGAGTATTATGTCCACGGATGAATAGTATGATAGCTTCAGAGGAATAAATCTTGACAGTTCCACAAGCGTAAATGGTAGCTATGAGCCTCTTTATATATATTTTTTGAAGAAGTAATTATATTTAATTAGTTTTGGAATTCTCAAACTTGAATCATAGTAGGTATGCTTTGAGTTCATATTTAAATAGACAGGATACAAAAATTGGATTTGGAATGAGTAATTGTAGATGTGCGTAGGTACATTGTTATTGATATCTTCTTGAACGATACATGTATTTTAAAAGCTTTTAAAGATGTGCTTCCGTACGTGGATAAAAATAAGAATGACGTCATTTTATGCAACTGCATGCACATATTATTGTTGCATTCGAATAATGGCCTAATTATAAGTAAGAAACGAAACTACATACTTAACTTTTTATTCGAAAGATAAAACCAAAACTAAGAAATGACCAGTTACATTTTAACTTTCCAAAACTACTTGCCCCACTACATCGTCATTTCCATCATCATAAATAGTTTCTCACTCATCTCAAATCTAACATTTTTTTTCAAATCCCTGTTTCCAAAGAACAAGAATCAAACGACAAAGAAGAATTGTCTTTCCATTTTCCCCATTTGT
>JAQIXX010005493.1:0-13891 GCA_034700605.1 Willowsia nigromaculata | reverse complement strand
CCAAGTATCAACAGGAGCAATATTCAAGTGAAGGCATGCTGTCTGAGGCGACTTTATCTGACTTGGATTCCGCATACTCGGGATCAAACTGCTCAAAGCTGACCGAAGTTTACGAAATGAAGAGAGGAGGTGGTAATGCAAAAAACTCCGCTACTGGCGCTCATCCAGACTTTCATAAATTGCAGCAAAATCGAAAAGATGTACAGCGTCAGTTAATGAGAAGTGGAGCTTACAATTTCATGGATAAGCAAGAACTTCGTCGGACCACAAGCTCTCCCAATAACAGCGAGAATACGTCAGCAATAACTGTTGGGCACGGCTCCCCACCACTGCCATTGGGTGAAACAAAGGCTACACACTTCGTCACGCGTGGAGATAATTCCACCACAAAAATTCTCATTGTTCCAGAAACACACGTTTGATGGATTGAGCTTAAGAAACATGAATATTAACCTTGATGAAAGGAGTTTATACCACTTCATATGATTAACAATTGAAATTATGATCAACTGATATTAGATAAGAAATTATAAAACACAAAGTACGAAATTAATTTAGGTTGTTTTAGAGCTTGCCAATTTTTGTTTTTGCTTTTGGCGCACTACTTACTTCATATATCGTTAGTTTTAGACGTATAGGTTATAAATGGTATATTTTTAAAAGATAAAATTCTCAACATGACTGATGAACATGCTATATAACATGTAGGAAAATAGTTTGATAGGAATCAAGAACTAGTGTTTTTGAACAATATTTTGAATAACTTTGTAAGGATAAGCGTTAGGTATTTTGTTGAACCTTTCTTATTGGAATGTATTCCAATGTTTCTGCAAATAATAATATTGTATGTTTGGAGATGTACCATGAACCATGAACCTTATACTTTCATACTTACGTTCTTTATGCAATGTATAAACCTTTTTAATTAGATATGTACCTACACTATTTTGTGCCATGCTGGACATGCTTAATTTTAGTTTTGAAAGTTAAAAAAAACTGATCATATAAGATTTCTTACATGTTGAGGATTTATTTTTGTACCTATTTTTGTATGTTGTATCATTTCTGAAATAAATGAACATTACGTTTACATAATACTACGACAGGAATTTCCTTCCTTGTACAGTTTGGTCTATTTAGTTCTATTTTAAAAAGTCAGGAGTGTCCAATAAAACGCGTCAATCTGTTCAACAACTGACCATGTTCCATATAATTAGAAACGATTTGAATACAGATTTTCTCGACAAATTAAAGATAATGTTAGTGCTAGCGATCATCTCAATTTCTTATCAGAATGTTTGTGAAGCTGAAAGGTTATTCCCCGGTAACCCGTATAGTCATAAAGAAGTTCTGGATGGAAAGTTTTTGCTGCAGTGGATTGCAGACCCCAAAAAGTCAGACATTGCATTCAATATAACGGCGGAAACACGAGGATACGTGGCTATCGGTTTCTCAAAAACTGGGAAGATGGCAAAGTCCGATGTTGTTCTAACAGGCGTTGACCGCGGAACTCCATATATATCGGTAATTGATTACGATCCCTAAATCATAAAAATCATAAAGAAAAAAAATGAATGCCTACACATAAAAATCTCTTTTAATAAACTACTAATATTTTTTACGTAAAATCTGTTCCATGCACCAAAATCATTGCGAGTTGTTAATGCATAATTTCAGCTAAATGCTTACGATAAGAATATTGGCTCTTTCAGGACAGATTTACTAGGCATGATAAAAGGATTCCGGTAGAGGATATCCAACAAAACTGGAAACTTCATGCTGCTTGGCAAAATCGAACTCATACAAGGAATCCTGGAATTTTAATCCCCGTCATTTCATCCCATGTTTTAATCCAAAATTTCATCCATATCTTTTCATCCCAATTAGTTAATTACAGCTTACAACGAAATAACTGGACGATGAAACAATGTGGATGAAATGATGAGGTTGAAATTTAAGATTAGAGCTGGGGATTAAATGACGGGGATTAAAGTTCCGGTCATCCATACATACAGTGTCCGAATATCGCGGAGGAAGGATACATGCGATTCACAAGACTATGTCATTAGCGTGAGCATTAAATATGTATTTGAAATATTCATTGATATAATAATGGAACCATTATGTTTTAGATAGGTAAGCTTGAAGCTATTCGACTTTTTGTGGAACAGGATAACACCATGTATTTGCTATGGGCATTTGGGGAAGATGACACTGTGGATTACCATTTTAACAATCGAGGTAGTGTTCAAATTCACCTTCTACAGCCAGATTTAGTACCGCTAGTGCCATCATCTCCACCATCATCTAAAACAAACTCGACAGGAGAGCCAACAAAGCCGCCGCACGATTTTGATGTATGGAGACTAACAGTAAAGGTGAATGTTGTACCTTCCGGTGGCTCCTGGTGCGTCTTTCAAAAGGGACCGGAACTCCAAAAGATGTACAATATAATTGGAGTAAGCATGAGCTACTGCGCACTTTCTTTTTTGCATGAAAACTAACATTGAAAATGTCCTTAATTTACTTTAATATCTCTTAGTTTTCGACTCTGATGACAGAAGAAAAGGTCATGAAACACTTGGATCGTATAGTAATTTACAAATGTTTGCCACAATATGGCAAGACTGTGCAAAAGCAACAGAATGCTACTCTTGAAAGCATGCAAGCAGAGATTGAAAAGTTAGACGAGTACAGTGGAGAATGTAAAAATGCTACCGAATTGTTTTCCTTTTGCAGAGATATAATTTATACCTGGGGCATGGGAGGGAATGTAAGAATAATACTTTTTTGAATCAAGCATGTTCCAAACCAAATAAGATAATTAAAAATAGATCGTGTTTTTTAAACGAAAGGATATATTTCTTCCCAAAAATGTCGGCATTCCTTTCGGAGGCTCAGACGAGTACTACTTGGTGGAGTCATATATGATTTCCCCACAAACTGATAGAAATTCATCTACTGCTGGTGATGAATCAGAGAAAACGACAATAGAAAGCGAATTTGACATTGACACTGATATTTTGTTAACTGAAAGCCCACGGTAATCAATCACAAGATTTGTAAATTTTCTTAGGAGTTTGCGATTGCTTTATCTAAAATGCTTTGATGTGTTGTTGTATTAAACAGGAAGTTTGAAGCAAAAATATTAAAAATCGGTTATGATCAAGAGTCGCCAGTTTTAATTCCACTTCTTTCGAAGGACTTTGAAATTTTTGGCCACTGCCCAAATGAATGCACATCTAAAATTATACATAAAAGAAAGCCCTTACGAGCCTTTGGCGTCTCGTTTGACACTGGCCAATATGGTAAGTTTTCACAGTACATTATTCCAGGAATACTGAGAGAAATTTCTATTAATTTTCATATCTCTCTTCCCTTTCGTTTAGGCAGAAGCGTAACTCTTCATCATCTCCGTAATGCTTTTGAATTACCAGTACTAATGCACGACGGAAATCATGATCCAAGGTTTCAGCAAATGCATATTTTTCCACTGGAAACCCCAATACGACTAGGAGATCAACTTACTGTCAGTACGTACAATAAGCGCAAGTTTTTTATAGTGTGTAGTTGTATTACATGCAAAACATAATGACAATGGGATCCGAATGTTTTATTTATAGGATGTAAGTACAAGAGTGTAGGATCGAACACAATTTCATCAGTTTATAAATCACCCAACAACAATTCGAATCCCGTTGAGTTGCATAGGTGCCTGGCTTACTTGTGGTATTATAATGATAAAAGTAACTCATCGGTTGGAAAAGATAGCCATCATGTATATGACTGCACGAGTAAAATACATCCTGGGGATTTTGCGAGATGGATAGACGAAAATGTGCCTCTTAAATTAAGACGGTATGACTCTTTAATTTTACCTAATAGTGATTGCTATAGAATGGATAGATTGACTTTGTAAAGAAAAATCGAAGCCTTTATTATCTGTCAAAATTAACAGAAACATTGACTCACCTCAACTGTTGGATAAATTAAGAAAATTTAAGTGGGCTTCTCATGTGCAATTGTCGCTTTACGAGCTATACGAGCTAGGACGATATCGCTCGTCTTGTGGTGGAGTAATCCAGCAGCGGCACGAGCACCACAGAGTGGCAAATGGCACAAATAGAATTGGGAACAAAGTAAATCGCAGGAATGGTAACAATAACGGTACACATGGAGCAGCAGGTCGCTCAACATTAGCTTCATCAGGAGTAGGTGAAATAACGGTTTATCCTCTACCTGTTGAAGATATTCCGAATACAATAGGTTGCCCTACTTTGGATGACCCTCTATTAATAGGCCCACCTGGTCCAGTTATTTTTGGATATCCTTAGCATAATAAAATCACGTTCAACACAAGTTTGGGTGAATTGCGAAGCATGTGCGTTTAATAAAACAATGGTATGGCAAGCATGTAAAGTAATCGGACCCTGTTAATTAAGTTTTAACATCAAACATATTTTCATAACTAAATACCTATGTAATCATTCATAGTACATACATTAAGCCTTTTTTGTGAACATATCTTTAGAGTAAAACTATGTATGTGCATTCATGCTGGCAGTTTCAGTTCCTAATAGAATATAATGCAATAACTACGTACTCAAAACATTAGAAATACTTGAATAATTTAATCTAAACGTGTTATATTTATATTATTGATATTTTCCTAGAATGACTATAAGTTTCGAGCACCTACATAACACGTAATATTTACAGGTTTAAGTATGAAAAGTCTAAAGTAATTAATTATATCTTAAAGTACCTATATAAATATAACAATTAAAAAAGCTATCCAAATGTACTCGTTACTTTAGAATTAGCACTATGAACTGCCACTACTGAGTCATTATTACTGTTATCACTACTTATTTTACTACTTGCCCTTCTACTATTTCGTAGTGGCCTTCTTCTCGGTACTTTTACTGTTTCCGGAAGTTCCTCCGACGTGTCTTCAACGACCTTTTGTGAATGAATATATACCACTGTTTCGTTAGTCGTCTGATCAATTTTTGCTGGCCCCTCGAGATAGCTTGCATTCTGGTACTGACTGACTCCTTGAACTACAGGTATATCCGCAGAGGGTACTACTTTTATATCGTCATCATCTTCATCCAGGGAGTAAACTTGGCTATCGTCCATTGAGCGACCTTTGCTGCTGTCCGCTTTTTGACTGCCCTTTCTAGCGGTTTTCTTAGAAGAAGTGGTTGGCGCTGGTGCCTTGTCCTGATCTTCATCGTTTATAGCACCAAATACCTGCATTATTTTGTTGAGCACTGTTCCTGCCGCTGATCCCGTCGCCGCCTTCCCCTTGGGGCTTCTCCACCTCCAACTGGAACCAGAACAGCATTTTTTCATATCATCTTCAATTTTCTTTAGTCTAATATTTTCGCTTCTTTCCAAGTCATCAAGCTTGTCATCAAACAATTCGGCGAGGGTCAAAATGTCTCCCGTCAGGTTTCTGGAAATTTGTAAGCTGATATCTTCAAGTCTCAAGCTATCCTTTTCGACTTCCCGTATCATTTCCTGCATTCTTGAAGAAATTTCAGAGTAGTTTCCAGATTGTCCCTGAGACAAACTGAGCTCTACTCCACGTGCTCTCTCTGCTTCCATAATGATCTGTTGTTTCAAATTATTCTCAGCGTCCACAGCTCTGGCAACTTCTGCCATGACAGTTTTGCGTACTTCCAGTTCCAACTCTTTCGCATGCCTCAATGCGTCATTGCTTGTCTGAGTCAAATTCAGCTCAAAACTTTTCCAGTTGGACATTTCTTGTGTGATCACATCCATGATTTTCTCCTCGCTGCCCTTTGCTCGGGTAATTTCTCCTTGAATCTGAGTCTCCAAATTTGTTTCAGCACTTCGAGCACGTGTTGCCTCCTGCTCAATTAAGTTTCTGAATTGATCCACTGCTTTAGTTGAGTTTTCTTGCGTTTTAATGAGATAAAAGAGTTCTTTTTCCTTGCTAGTTGCACGGGTAAGCTCTGCATTAATATTGTCCAACAGACTCTGTTCCGCACCTAAAGCGCGGGTAGATTCCTGACTAATCTTTTCAGCCAGCTCCATTTCCGCACTCTGAGCTCTCGTAAACTCCTTGATAATGTCTGTAATTAGTCGGGTCATGTTTGCATTGATATGCTCATGTAATTGATACTCCTCCGTTTTGGCACGTTCAGTTTCTGCTGTGATCTGGCCTGAAATGGAAAACTCAACGCCCTTGGCACGGTATGTCTCAACGTCTATTGCGGCCTTGAGTTCGTTTTCAGCAGCGCGAGCTCGTTCTCGCTCTTCAGTGTGCATTACCCGTAGTTCATTTTCTGCACCCATGGCACGCTGCATTTCATTATCCATCAGGGTCTTCAGAGCGTTTTCTGCTGAAAGGGCTCTCGTATGTTCCAAACTAATTTGCTCAATCAGTTTTTTTTCGGTTTCCACAATCCGACGTGTTGCATTTTCGGCTACGAGCACCAAGTCCCCATCATTAGTTTTCGTCGTGTTTAATTGTCTGTCTACATGGTGCTCCAACCTTTTAAAGGCGGCTGCGGCCTTGGACATCTCATCATTTAGTTTCTGAGCTATTCTTGATTCCTCCGATTTGGCCCTGTTGATTTCCTCAAAGAGGTCTGCAGTTCTCCTGTTTTCAATGACCTGCACACGGTTTTTCTCCTCTGTGATTCTATCTTGCAAATTTTGAACTAATTTTGACAATGAAGATATCTCATTAGCTATCAGAGTTTTCAAATTCTTTTCTTCCCCTGTGGCTCTCTCAGTTTCCTTTTCAATTTCATTTGCAAGAGTTGCATAAGTCTTAAAAATCTGAGCGATTCCCTTGTTAACATGCTCCTCTGACCCATCTTCCATTTGAACAATGCGGTTGGATAAATCTTGAATGAACTGTTGGAGTGAAGTGAGCTTCACTTCTATTTTATGAATGTCTTGCTCGGTAACAGTAGAAGTGGAACTACTTTGTTGGGTTGGCTGAACTGGCAGGAGAGCTAATGCTGGACGATATGGAGTTGTCGCTTCTTTTTCACTTGCCTTTGCGGGTGGGGATTGTTGAATCTCTTTCAGAGCAGTCTCGAGTTCCTTCAATTGATTCATGGACGCCCCTAGCAGGTCAGTAAGGTTCTTCTGAATTGTATCTACTCGAGACTTTTCGGAGAGAACGCGACGAGCAATGACATTTTCTGCCTTGATTGCTCGTTCAGTCTCTTTATGGACCGTTTCATTGAGCTCTTTTACAAGAAACTGGGATTTTGACATTTCAGTTTGGAGGTTTGTCTCCAATGTTTTGATGGTGGTTGTGGCAGTATGTAATGAAGCTTCTAGGGCCCTTATGCGTCCATTCGATTTTTCAAAATGGGATATCAGGTTGAGCAATCCACAACTGTAATCTGTAACCGTAATAGATGGAAAATTTGTAACCGAATAGTTCTCCTTCAAATAGAAATGAACTCATGCAATAAGTTTATACAAACCTTCAGGTTCCACCGTGTCAGGATTTTGAAGCAGAACTTGAAACATTTGCATGGTTATTTTGGAGCAGTCCATACGAGCTGCATCCGCAGGAAGTGTTCCAGGATTCTTTGAAGAGTAATTACTCTGACTTCTCTGTGAAGCAAACAATAAAATTCATTGCAATCAATCTATCCCATATCCATAATAGCCATATCAGTTTTTGGGGTGTTTTGAGAAATCATTATAGATTTATGACTAGTTACCGTTTCGTCTTCTGCAAGCAGCTCCATCACTTCAGATGCAGTTGGATGTGTTCTCAACTCTGGTCTCAAATTTATCGAATTAGGTTCATCCGGAAACTGCATGTCTATAGGCTGCATAGGATTCATAACTGCCCGATTTGCTTCTATGAAACCCATGCTTCCCAGTAGCATCATCATCAAGGAAAACACTTTTAAATACTTCATACTCATTTCGGTGTTTGTCTCTTTGAAATGAATAAAAACTTCACTTAACAGTCTAAAATTAATTTATAACTATAAATCAATAATTACGGAAAAAATATTCCCCTTTCTTCATTCCGGGGCATTTTGTTACACTTTATACTTTAAATAATCATTTTAGATGTGAAACGATCAAATACAAATTAATTTCAGTTCACTTTTAAGGGAACCACAAAAAAAAAACGCAACACAAGCATCCACTTTCAAGTTCAGTGCTTAACTGATGAATATGCCGGAAATAATGTAAGATGAAATTGGAATAAAATACCGTAATAAAACAAGTCAGATTTTATTCTGCGGAATCTGCGATTCCTTTAGATAATCCAGTAGCAAAGAAAGGGGATATATACAGGATCACTATTTAAAAGGTTCACCTGCTTCAATCCAGATACCTGTTGATGCTATATGATCTAGAATGATTACGAAAAGGGTAAGGATAGGGTAGATTCGGTAACATGCAGATAATAACGGGACTATCATGACACCTTCCGTGGGTAAAATTTTCCTTTTGTTGCATTCATCTCATATAGGATACGACAATGTATGATACTGTAAACTAAAATAATAATCATGATTCATGATACCTGATTCAATACGTTTTGAGGTTTAAAGATCAATACATTTCATAGACATCTTTGGGTTTGTATAATAATATTTTTCGTTTAAATATTTCAAATAATCCAATTATATCTGTCCACAAATAAACTCTTTCACCATTCGGAATATATATAAAATGTGTGCTAATCCATTTCTATTACTCAGAAAGCACAACTTCTATTCTATTATGTGTGCCTTTAGGTTTGTATGGTGGTGTGACATTGACAATGAATGCAAAGAATTTAGGTCACTTTTGACCCATTTACTAAAGGTGTGAAGACTTGTTGTAATGTTTATATAATTTAATCACTGACTTTTACAAAGGCGGAATAATACTTAATGATAATGATATTGTGTGGCTTTAAAAGCTAAAAGTTTCGGTAAATCTTATCCACGAAATGCTCCTGCTGCCGCAGCTCCCCCAAGCACTGCGGCAGAACCAGCAGCAAATCCAAAAACGAAGTACGGAAGCAGCCGTCTTCTTCGACGTGGTGGCGGTGGCATAGGACGGTAAGTGAGAAATACGTTCTTTTGGAATGTGGGAACATTCTGGAGATCTTGATTTGACCAGGTTCCGGTTCCATTGCCGATATTCCCATTCATTCCCATCCCCTGTGTGGATCCCTGAATTTGTTACAATAAAGTGTGTAGTTTAATTTCCTTATTTTCAACTTTAATGATTTAGATTAACAGTTTAAAAAATGACCAATTGGTTCTACGCACCTGACTATTCTGAAACTTGTCACTTAGGATTCCATACTGAAATTGTGGTGTATCGTACATCAACAGGTTGCTTTGAGGTTGAGTGTAGCTGTAGCCAAAGGTGTGGACAAGTGAAAGCGAATTAACGAGCAGAAAAACGGATGCTATCAGGGAAAATGGGGGAGTCACAAGTGCTAGTGGATCTAAAATCTTATTCATATCACTATTAATTTCTATGAATCTGGGGTTTTATTATGGCAAGAGATTTTTTGGTGATGAAGACATCAAAGCTGTCAAAAGAGTGACCAAAATTAATTTGCTTTATAAAGATTTTCATAAGCAGTAACATCACAAATGTTATCAGGCATCACACACTTCTTTATTGACAAGAACAAAAAACTACATAAATACAAATACGCAACCTCTTCACACAAATGCTCAATACAGGAAGCATAAGCTGCACAAACAAAACTGTACATTACCAAAAAACTATAGGGGTGGGACGCAAGAGTTAAAGATTTTATGGCTGATTACATAAGATAGAAGAGTAGGAAGTTTGCTCATTGCCTCTGAAAATTTATAATTAAACGGTATAACATGTGTCAAACACAGTTTATGATTGACTGCTCTCCTTTAAAACATTCTACAAAAATACATACTACATGTGCTTGAATTTTCATCACTACATAATTATAGTCATTCATCTTCCTTTCGGACATTTTATTAGAAGAATGTGGTACAAAAGACGCAGCTTATACAATAACTTACTATAGACGTAGAGTAATCCATTTAAATCTTTCGAAAAATGTATTTACCAATTAAAGATTCTCAAGTTTCCCCAATTTTTCAGAAGATGCCAAAAATAGAGTGAGCAAGCCACAATGACAATGCAGACATAAAGTTTGATACGCAGCAAAATGTTTTTTACCTGACTGTTTGGTAAAAAAATAAGACTAAAAATAATAGGATTAATGGTTAAAAGGACAACTGTTATAATAATTATAAAATCCTTTGGATGCATCCTGCAAAATTGTAACATCATTTCAGACAATAAGCAACAAGAGAAACACAAAACACATCTCCACAAATGATTGTAAAGTTGGAGGGTTTACAGTTTACACACTAATCTTGTGTCTACTCACGCGTTTTAGCTAGGCTATAATCATTAACCAAGTAAAAAGGGATTGAGATTGAAATTTGTCGCCTGTTGTGTCTGCTGCAATAAGTTTTGTGCCTGTGCACTACTGGCAGAGGCCGCCTTGGATAGTGCCAAAGCTCCTAGGAGTTGCTGCTGCTGTAAAGGATTCAACAGGGATAACTTCAGCGAGTCGAGGTCCAGATTAGAATTTCCACCTGCCGGTTCTGCTGCTGCAACCTGCTCTATTGCTTTGTTTGATGACTCCGTAGCTGATGCTGCGACAGCAGCAGAAAGTTCTGAACTGAGTTGATCAGGAGTTTCAAGTACCCTCACTGGCTTGCTGGCCCCACTTACAGCCGACTTTGCAGCAACTGGAACCAGACTATACGCTGCAATATACTTTTCCAAGTTGTTTAGCATTCTCTCGCGGATTCTCATCCACCATGGGAATTTCATGAGCTTTAGGTCCATCACAAATATTTCTTTTGGCACGTTTTTGTCTCCAGCCACGATACGACCAATCATAGTGATTAGCGCCTTGTCTGAGGACTGAGCATATCGTTGCATTTCTACAATGTCTGAAGCCAGATTTTTGTCCATCTCCACCAGAAGGATTTTCATAACTAATCCGAGGGGCAATTGATCAAGAGATTGGAATGCCTCTGCTGCTTTAGCTTCTCCAAATCTGATCATCATTTTTCGAATGAAGTCGGGGATTGTATGTACGTGTGGGAGATTAATATCCGCCTATAATTGCATAGACAAGGACAAATAATTGATGATTTTCAAGGATAATAATGATACTACTAACCATGGCTTGCAATATAAGTTGATTATTGATTCCATACCTTCCTATCCGCATCAACCACGGACGCTGTCGTAATCGTTGGTGGAATTGCGGTCGTTGCAATTGTTTCGGATGCTGCTGCAACTGGTGTTGCATCCGACACTGCGACTCCATCAGAAGACTGTTTGATTTCCGAAATTGAGCTATTATTGGAACCACTGACATTTTTCGATATTTCAGCAGTTTGATTTTCTGTAGCTGCTGATTTTACGGCAACGTTTAGTAGAAAAAATGAAAAGCATAGTACGTAGAGTTTAACCCACGACGTTTTTATTGCCATCTTTAAATATGACCCGGTCCCTCCCTAATTAATAATTTGAACTTTTAATTATCAACTTCGACAATTAGCCGCGTTTGGCACACTGCACGTTCACACAGACCCGTTCACGCCTCAGTGGTTACTTATCGTAATCGTGTTACCAACTGAAAGCAAAAACGATTTTTTGCAAACATTTTTGTCACAAGTCACAAATAACCTACAAACACATCTTTTAAAATGCACACTTGCATAACCGACTTTGTCGTATTGATCATTGAACTTTTTGATACATTATAATTGGCAGTACATGTGTAAATGCGGAGTGATGCACGTATAAAAATGCAAGTGAGCGGTTTATAAGACGCTTGTTCTTCGTCGGCCGTCGGCGCATCAAAACCAAAAGCTTTAGTACGTGAGCAACCTGAAAAAATAAGGAAAAGAGTTTACTCTACTCCCAAACAGCATCTTGTAACAATCTTGCAATGCAATTCAATATGCAATGTGTATGTTTTCAGTATTGCACAGTTAAGGCCCCTGTCCCAAACGTGAGAATTGCATAATAGCTTGTTTGATGGGCTCTATGCTACACAATATTATTCGTCATTATTACGTAACAATTAGCAGATCCTTTAGTTGAATCACTTGAATCTAAAAAATATATACTAACGACATGATAAGCTTGGGGTTACAAGCAATAGCACATTTCATATTTCATACATATATCGCAAGATAGAACATAGCCTCTTACTCTTGTAATGAACCAACTTTTGACCAATAATAATGAATATTATCGTCTTGATCACTTTATGTTAGTTTATTTTATAGTTTTAATAGGTTCATCTTTAACCCAGACCGACATGTTATTTTTTTCATAAAACGTGCTTGCCAATTGTCATCCGTTTGTGTACTTAAAAAGACGACTGTAGTATACAGATAATTACATATTCTCAGTTTACATTCCATTGCAAACAATACAAAAAGTCATTATTAGCAGATGCATGCGTGTTGGTTTAAATGCTATGCTTAAGAATGAAACAATGCATTGAAATCAACTTTTGGTTTAGCATGTTTAGCAAATTTTACAGCTGTACAAATCATCAAAAAATTGATCATACATATTTCTGAATTAGCTTTTATTATTTGAAATTGAGCCGAACGACTAAAATTGTGTTTCATGATTTGATTTACTCGTTCGGTAGAGCAATTCGTGTAAGCTATAGTAGGTGGTGAGCTGTTAAGATTAATAAGAAGAGTATTTTTGTTTGCCTGACTAAATTACAGCATCACGAAGTGTAGATATTTTTATTATGAAGTAAAAATACTTGTCATAATGTCATGTACAATGTACCATCTCGGTGAACATTTTTGTTGATATTGTAATTTACAATTTGTAAATAATGTTATGCTGTATATCATGTTAACACTCTAATTTGGTGGCTTAATGCAAGAAAAGTAGTGCGAATCTATTATCTTTATCTTAAATTTTCATATTTAAGTTATGATTATTATGGGAAATTCATGCTATACTCGTTGTAGATGTAATTATTCGTTTTCTCATGCATCTTCTCCTCATTCCTCTTGCCTTTTTTCAACGAGGAGTATGGTGGTTCAGATGCATATTGAATACATTTTAACAATGTAGCCTAGTTTGTAGTTATTATATGTATATGTCTAATTGTTACAAATGTCAGAAATTATACAAGATCGTCCTATATGTAATAAGAGTATGTGTTAAATCAATAAAAGTATATTTTTTCTGAGAGGACTAGGAACAAAATATGTTGTAAAACTGATATTTCCGAGTATATTTATTTGCAAGATCTTCCTTCACGTTGAATTGACTAAATATGAAATACATAACAATACATATGTAAATATAAAATAATAATATTGAAAATACCTAAAATTGCTGTAGGTTGGTATGTCTAAGTAAGTTACTGGTACTATACTTACCTTCCCTTTGACTTACATCAATTACTCAAGCGTAACAAGCTTGTACTTAAAAGACACACAACATTCAATTTTAGAGTTCTTTTGAATGTAATGATTTCATGTGCCTAGCAATCATTCGAATTTTGAGCGGATCCAACCGGATGCAGTCTCAGTCTAAAAAGCAGCTACATATATTTATTGTCACCAGAAAATATTATCTGATCAGTTGTTGAAAAGATATAATACAGCAGCTTCCTTAGGAAGCTTTCATGAGCTATGATAGGTACGTGGGTACATTAAGAAATACATACCTATATAAGATTTCATCACTGAATGAAACATCCTTTCAGACTTCCAGTGCATAGTTAAAAAATTTAAGAGTATGCTTCGAAAGCTGGCTGAATCCATGGCGTTGTATTTAAAGACGCCATTTTTTCAGGGTTTTGTCGCCTTTC
>JAQIXX010005492.1:0-13893 GCA_034700605.1 Willowsia nigromaculata | reverse complement strand
TTCAAAATGACATTGATTCAAAAAATCATTGAATCTTATGACCTATTGATTCAAAAAGCATATTGAATCATTTGGTAGATTGAGTCATTATGTCTGAATCAAATGGTACATGATTCAAATGGATTTGAATCAAATGACCGAACACGGTTTCCAACTGTGTGCGTTGTAATTATACACAGAATCTATTAATTGAGGGTCCTTCATGCATTGTCCATAGGAATACGCAAAATATAGATATGGTTCTTCTGATTCTCTAGGAGGGTGCAAATGAACTTTTGACTCACAAAATGAACTTTTTCAAGTTAGATCAAATAATGCAAATGGTTTGGTATACAGATCATAATTTGAACTTTGATGAATGCTGTATAGATAGGTATCAATCGCAGTTTCGTTAGCCTTGTCGATCTCGTTTGGTATTAAAGTCCACCTGTCCAAATCTGGAGTGACAAAATAACGCAAGATATAATGAAATTTGAAAGTCTGTCACCATTATACTCCACACCATTAAAGTTTATAACCTGAGTTATGCAACCTGAGAACAAATTTAGAATTTCTGGAAGCATTTCATATTCGTTGCTTTGATGGGAAGTCACACTTCTTGGACAAATTTTATGAATACAAAACAGTAGGTAAATGAAACTAAAACAGCTAAGCATTTCTTGTGGTTTTAGTGTATGGTGAATTACAAAGATTTTGGGAAAAGAATATTTTAAATGATGTAAATTGATATTACGCTTATTGCTTTTTGATATAAAATGAGAATAACCAACTTTAACCACTCACGCGAAAACTTTTGAGCTCTTTAATTTTTGCAAATAAAGCCTCTACCTAATACTAGAATCTAGACTAAAGTTTTAGTTGTGCAAGAACGACTAAAACTGACTAAAAATTATCCTACTGAATACGCTTTATTTATTATGAAATTAAGAAATTATGCTATTCTTAACCGTAGCTTTGAATAACTCCCAAAGGTTTACAAGGGTAAATTGATATCTTTATGTTCATTCAAAAGAAAAATTCAAAAGTTTTAATTTCAAAACTATCTCAGATTTTCAAGATTCTTAGTGTATAGTTCGTTGCCTGGAACCCATATACCTTGAAATAACCTCTTATGAACAAATCCAGTCGACTACTTAGGACAAAAGGAGAACATACAAAAAACATTTCTGCGAAAAAAATATTGTAATTTATACAAACACTAATGATATAATAAGTGGTATTCTAAATTGTAATATCCTGTAAATCCTTAATTCACACGCAATTTGAGTTTTAATTAATGACGAGGAAACTGCAGGAAAAGTTATTTAGGCTAAGCCTTCATATTGTGCGCATAAATATAATACTCTTATAATATGTTATAAACTATGCTCTTACCTTTTCTGAATGGCTCCATTATTAGTTTTTACAGACCCTAAATATGACAAGAATTGTCGTACCAACATGAATTTATGGAAGTTTTTGAAACCGTTTAGACGTGGCATGACAAGTTTAGGGAAAAAAGCTTCTAAAATTCAATTTTCATGAAACAAATGCAAAGATCTCTTAATTTCCTAGTTTCTGTATTGGTCAAAATCCAATTGAGGGTACCTTTTACCTCTGGTTACTTTCAAATTCCCATGTTAAATCCTATTAAAAATTCTGATTTGGTCAGACAGCAAAAATTTGACCTTCCAATTCGAAGTACAACGCCCATTCAGAAAAAGGGAGTACGACGGGAAGGTATCCACATGAGTAGCAATAGGCCCTATATAGTGTTGGAGCGGAACAGAGTGAACACGTTCTGGTGTTCCCTCGTAAGTAATTGATTGGACATACCATTAAGCCATTAGAGCTATATAGATATATATATCTATTTACTTAAATCAATCATTCGCCTCTTCAAAAACATCATTCTTATCATAATGGCCTATAGTTTGAACAAACAGTAAATAGTGCGTGTTAATATGTGTAGAGAAAAGAATTGACTACAGACGTTATTAGCAATTCATTGAAAACTTGTTTATCCAAAAAATTCAATTAAACTGAGGAGACAATTAATGTGTTTGCGCAATGCCAAATGGAAGTTTTTAAACCTACTGTAGTAGCTTCGACATTTTGTAGGCAAATTGTTTTTTCGCTCTAATCACAAGTGTAACTAAGAGATTTTAATCTGACCGTAAGCATAGGTAAAGGTTGATACATATCTCACAATCTCATGTCGTTTTCCAAAAGTTACGAAGTAGAAAATATGAAAATGCCTTAGAAAAAAAGGTTAACCTCTGAGTTTGCTTATGAGTTAAAAATGTTTACGTGTATCCAGCAAATTTAGCTTATAAATATTTTTAATACTGTGGTTATGCCATGCGCCGAGCTTTATGTTGCCCTTTCAGCTGTCTGTATTAGTCATCACAAATGGTGCATGCGGCTTTTGTTTCTGCAACTTGACAAGAAGATCCCAAAAACGGAAGGCCAAATACGTGGAAAAGGTTGCATCTACTGCATCCCACATATCAGAAGTCATAAACAATATACAGTTGATATAATCCATTTTTTTTTAACAATAATTAATAATTTGTGAGAGGGTCTATGATTTGTATTCGTCAAAAGCAATCTACAGACGCAGCACTTTAAAACTTGTAATTATTTCTTAAAATCTGAAAACACGCATACAATTTGTAGACACGTTTGCCACATACATTCCACGTAGTTCGCAAGCTTTCCACACTAGTGGTACTGCGTTGCTTACTTTATATGAATTTCATTTTGCGACCTAGATGCGCAAAAGCAGAATGGTAAGTAAAATAAATTTTCAAATGTTGCCTACAATGCCCCGAATTATATTTCCTGTTGGATCCATATGCAGAATCAAAGAAAAACTACCTTTTTGAAAAAAATATTTTACCTAATTTTTTAAAAACAAAATGTGTTTGATGTAAAATACCATGTAATAAAATTTATCTTTGTTTTTTTATTTAAAAAACTCTTCGGGTATGTATTTCGTAAAAAACTCATGACTTAAGAAGTTTTATATGGAAAGGAATGGGCGTTGATAGCTAGCGACTAAAATTGAGTTCAATCAAGTACTATACTAATTTTCATGCACATTATTTTTTTACTTTTCCACATTGGTTGGCCCGACATAATATTAAAAAACTCAGGCATTGCTTTAGGTAGATGGAATCAACTCAACTCAGAAGCAGATATTTTGGGAGCAATTACGTGGGCGCAACTCCAGTTTTTCCATCAATTTATGTATTTTTGTTCTGTCGACATTCCTTATTTCATAAGCCATAACCAATATTCTTAAAACATAAAAAAAACTACTTGGTTTATATAAAAATACTTATTACGAATTTTTTTTAGACATATTAGCAATCAATCGATATTACTGCCTGAGAAAAATGTTTAAAAAATTTAGTTACATGAAGTAAAAAATTTTGTTTTGCTGCAGCTCTAACTCAGTTTGGTTAACCTTTCCAAAGCTTAATGCATTAATTCTATGTATTGTGGAGTTCCGTTCTGATTTTCTAGATTTGCCCCATAGAAATATTATAACAGAAGTACATACAAAATAATTTGCTTCTAATCTGCTCCACCATGGCATCTAGAAATACTTTAAATGATATTCAACTCGAATCTGTCCTAACACCATTTGTAAAAGTGGCTCTTAAAATATACAAGTCAACCTACAAACATGTTCCGAAATGTTTTGTGGAAGTGGAAATTACCGAAACTGCAGTAGAACTGAAGACACGAATAAAATCAAAGTGGATCGAAATTCCGTGGATACTTAGTGTTGTTACGTTATTCACAATCATAGGCATTTCATCTTCTTACTTGCTTCTTCTCAAGTTTTTTAGACCAGAAATTATACATATGACAGTTTTGGATACAGGTATTCAGATAATATTTGTCGCGTCAAAATCGCGTCGTGTTTAGTTGGTGGTGTTGCTTTCACATTTTTTAAGACCCTCAGCAGTGTACACTATATCAACTTGCTACTTTCAAATTCTATGTGTCTTCGTAAGTTATTTGGATTATTTGAAGAAAATTAATTATCCTGGAATGAAATTTTTTGCAAGTTCTAACTTACGATGATACTTTTAATATTTAGGTTACAAGCGGAATCCAAATCAAGTTGATACAGCAGGTTTCCTCCTGATGTACTATATGCTCGGCGTTACAATTTTAGGAATTCCTCTTCCACTCGTTACAACATTTATTGACCTAAACCCGATGGCCAAAGTTTTTGCATATTTCTTGCCATTTCCTCACCCATACTTTTGGAATTTTTCTCACATGTTTGCTTTTTATTTTCTTTCTGTGGTTTTTTTGCAAGTAGGGCTTGCCATATTTCTAAAATATCTGTTTCTATCGTTGTTACTACCTTCCTTAATGACTGTTGCAGCAAGAGCATATTTTGAAACCTTGATAGTTATTTGCAAATCAAAAAAGATGACAGAAAAGCAGATACTCTATCATGCAGCTGAAATGAGGGTTTTGGGAATGATATGTAGACAATTCATAAGTGGAATGACGCTAGTGCTGGTAATTTGGAGTCAATTGTTTCTCTCGGTATTAGCGTGGCTAAGTATAAATTGTGCGAGCATTCTTCCAATATTTGTGACACTCACTGCAGTCCTCGCTTTTATTGGCGGCTTGGCACTGGCGATATTTCTTCTTCATAATTCGACATATACACGAATTTATAGTGGAAAGTTGATTGATTTGAAGAGAGCTCAGTTTTGGGGATACAATAGACTTTGTAGGAATTATTATTACACGTTAAGATGGCGAGCTCAGCAAGTCTTGCCGGTGTACTGTGGACAACATTTTGCTTTGAGTAAAGATGCAATAGTGAACTATCTGATGGTTCTGTCAACAAATGTGACGAATGCGATTCTTTTAATTATACCATAAACTGTTTGCGTTGTTAAAGTATTTCTAAAAAATATCAAATAAATGTACAATTTATTATTTATTATATCTCTTGTTGCGTTGAAATAGAATCATTTTACTTCCACTAAAATTGTTTGATATGATTCTGAAAGAAGATATAAGAAAATACTTCAAAAACATCATTACTTAAGGTAATTTCATAATACTATAAATGTCACTTTATATGATGGTGAATGAAACGACTCATGTATTTAGGTTTTCTTATTGGCAAATGCATCTTATGATAAATGTGATTTGTAATATTTTATGATTTGGTTAGTTGATGTTTCAAACCCCACATATGTATATGCTTGTTTGATGATTGACGAAATATTTACGAGATATTTTTACTCGTGCTCTATAATTCATATTTTTGTCCCTATTTTACATGAAAATATCCCGCAAGGGAAAATTGAATAATTATTAAGCATATAATGAGTTTTAGAAGACGATCCATATTTCTGTCTAAAATTTGAGTTTTTCCAAGCAATAATTTACGCAATGTTTTTTGTCTTCTGAACTTTTATTGCATGGGATTATCTAAAAAAATACATTTTCAACTTTAAAATGTCTATTTATATTATTTATTATAATAAAATATTTATTTTACCCATTCATATGGGACTTCTGAGAGTACACAATACATAGCTGTCAGTCTAAAGAAAGAACTTATTTATGTTTGCCAGCCTTACCAGTGTTAAATAATGCGTTAATAATTTTGCGTAGATTTATGAATTTTAGAATTTTGGTATATGATGTGAGCATGATATATGAAGGGGTAAAATAAATGATATATATTTACGATATGACATTTTAAAGTTGAAAATGTATTTTTTAGATAATCCCATGCAATCAAAGTTTAGGAGGCAAACAATATTGCGGAAATTATAATTCGGAAAAACTCCAATTTTAGACGGAATCATGGATCGTCTTCTAAAACTCATCCTATGCTAAATAATTATTCGATTTTCCGTTGCGGGATATTTTCATGTAAAATTGGGACAAAACCATGAACCATAGATGTACACAAATTACATGCCAATATTTACTGGAATGTGCAGTAAATGAGTATAGCCAAGTTTCAGTAGCTATCAAATGCAAAAGTTGATATTGAACCATGAAAAGTTGTTTAGGTAAAATATTTCTACATGTATTGCTAATTTTTGGGGAAAAATATTTAAATTGAAATGCACAAGATATGGTTACAAGTTACTTGACTTAAAGTTAGACGAGTATTAAATGAGTCGTCAATTATTTTACTACCTATCAACTTCATTAAAATCGGCTTTACTTTCAAGCTTTTAGTTTACTACTCTCAACTAAGATATCAAAATGGGGATATTTCGAGAAAACCATGGAAACGCACGTAAATGGTTAAGAAGCTGGGTAAAAATGTGTGACTTTTGTGCAATATATGTCTATTTCGTTGGTGCTGTTTTGTTTATTGATTGTTATAGCCAGAGCACATTTTCAAACTGAGTAACTTTTTTGGAACTTGTTTTTACGCAAAAAATGAGGCTTCCGAGATATAAGAAGTGTCCGTGTATGCAGCAAGATTAGCAAAATAATTAAAGCTGAAGCGATAAAACCTATTTTTAAACGGGAAGGGATTTTTCGTAACAATCTAAAATACACACGTCCCTATTTGCGGATTAATTGCCACTATTTTGACCATTTTTATAGTGGCGTTCCACCTGGAGCTTTTGCCACTATTTTTGGTGCGATTACCACTAAAAAATCTTGAATTATTTGTTCAAAAACATTTTTCACGTATTTTGAGTATTGTTGGTGCCGCAAAAGTTGTATTCAGTCATGCTTTTTGTTTAATTAGGTGTCAGAATTGTGTCCTACTTGGCATCGTTGTGCATTACCAATGAATTTGAACAATTTACATTGCTGTTTCAAAACTTGTAAAGGAGAGAGCCTAGCTTTATAACAAAACCACGTTGTAAAATTTCTAATAGTCATATATCCTGGTTTATTTGAAGAAGTTAAGTTTACTCTATTATAGCTTGACCTCCTTTTCGTTATCAAAACAGAATACAGGATTAATTCGTTAGTATATAATAATCTTTAGATATTGTTTTTCTGACAACTGGAAGTTGCCATGTTATAATTTTCTTGATCTACGTTTTCAGACTTTTTACTGAGCCTGCCCTATATGGTCTTCTTGTGGAAGCTTAAGCTATTATTCAGGCATACAATTATGATTCATCTGCGTTTAATAAAACTCATTTAGAAGTTGTGTAAATACAAAAAATGTACTTACAAGTAAGTTTATTCCGGAATTTGCAAAGATAGAAAGAGTGATCTGATGCAAGGGGTTGTTTCTAAACACTCGCTCATATTATTTAAAAAGTGAAACTATATAACGCGATCCACTTAATTTATTGATTTTGATGTCACATTTTCATAATACAACCATATCTAAACAAGTATCTATACAAAAGACGTGACTTTTGGTTTGTAGCCTTTGATTGGCTGCTTCTGCGCTTGGTATTAACAATGGTATTAATCAAGTTCATTGGTAATACACAGCGATTGCAAGATAGACACAATTCTGCCACCTAATTGAACAAATAGCATGACTGAATCCAACTTTTGCGGCACCTATAATATTCAAAATACGTGAAAAATGTTTTTGAACAAATAATTAAAGATTTTTTAGGGGCAATCGCACCAAAAATAGTGGCAAAGGCTCCAGGTGGAACGCCACTATAAAAATCGTCAAAATAGTGGCAAATAATCCGCAAATAGTGACGTGTGTATTTTAGATAGTGACGAAAAACTTTTTCCCAATGACTATTGTAGTGGTTAAAACATATTGCAATAATGTTAATAGGTTAATCATACTATTGAAATATATTGCTTTTACTGAGACTAGTAGTAGTAGTAGTGTAGAGAGATTAGTAGACAGAGTGGTAGAGATTCGTTTTCAAGAAGGAATTTTAAAGACAGTTATTAAAAATATTTTTGGCATACTAGGTAACAGTATGTTCATAGAGTTGGTTTGAAATATATGTAAATATGCAAGCTTCAGTTTTTGTAGCTAAAATTTGGCGAGGAACAAACCATATTTATATTTGATGTGGATTGGTGGAATATAAGTATTTGAAATGAAAATAAAAATCGTTCATTATCAAAAGTCATTCGAAGTGGAAGTATTCCAGACTTTATTCAAACGTCTCCTTGACGCTTTTTAAAAATTGGTTTCCAAAAAGTCCAAATGGTTTTGAAATTTCAAAACTGTATTTGTACGGAATATATGTGCCGGTTGGCCATGTATCCTTTTCAAAATACTTGACCCTTAAGTGACCTTACGAGAGAACCTGACCCAAATGTGACCAAACCCAAATTTAATGCTAACATTTAAGTTTCTTGCGACATGTTTGTATTGAATTTTCGTGCTTATGCTATTGTTTAAAATATTAGTTCATCCCAACCCCTAGGAATCACCCATACGAATAGTCCCCGAAAATGGGTAAACCAGTTTTAATTCAAAACATGCATTACCTTACAGTAAAACATGTACGTATGGTTATTGTTTCATATATAAAATCATCCTACCCCGCAATCATCCGCCGAGGGAATGTTGTCAAAAGTGGCCGAAACCTTTTTTAATTCAAAATTTTAATTCTTCATGCCTTACTTAATGTAAATGCATGTGCGTATTGCTATTGTTTTAGATATAAAATCATCCTAACCTCCACTCATCAGTATTCTACATAAGCAATTGTAACTCGACCTGCGTCAAATTTTGTAATTTGTACGTTATATGTACAGTATTGAGTTTTATTTAGTTACAAAAATTTTGTTAGTGTAAAATTGGCATGTCCCTTCTCGAATAATTTTTTATTAATCATGAGCCTTACATCTCCTCTTTGTAATTCTGATTTTTTAATTTTCTTGCTGAGAAAAGCAAACAAATCTATTGTTGGTTTCTCACACCTACATCAACTGGTTTCATTTTTTATGCAAATGAAGCTGCATGACTGTGCGAGTTAACCAGATTTGGGAAAAAGTTCATTAAAGTTTGATGAAAACGTTCTACTACTGATGCTTTCTTGTTTGAGAATACACTTAATAATTTTACATTGAATTCTTCACACAGCCTTTTTGTTTATTGTAGAACTCCAAACCTTGTTCACATTGTAAGTAGCGGGGTTTTATGCTAAAAAATTTATTCGTAAAGCTATAGGAACTTCTAATCCGCATTTATTTTTGAAGGCACTGAAAATGCGAAGGAACTGAGAATATCTATACAAATAAGGATTGCTTTGCAGCCATAATTTAGATGAGCTAGTATGTCTACTATTAGTAAATCTGTTTGAAAAAGATTAATAGACATGACGAATCTTGCTTTACAAGAAAAATGAGACATCATTGATAGATCATCCATATTTTTTCCTTCACAGGGATCGTAAATTTAGTACGTTGATTTTTGAGACCCCCTACCCCTATATCACACTCGTAACAAATTAAAGGGAACAAAAACTCATACCCCTTTCCCACCTTCGACTGCGTAAATCGACGAAAATAGAAAATAGATAAATAGAAAATAGAATAGCCTGGAATTCTCAAAATT
Organism: Willowsia nigromaculata; assembly: GCA_034700605.1. NCBI lineage: Eukaryota > Metazoa > Arthropoda > Collembola > Entomobryomorpha > Entomobryidae > Willowsia > Willowsia nigromaculata. The sequence goes on along the minus strand of JAQIXX010005492.1, from coordinate 4,391 downwards.
CTTGGGAATAATTCACTTGAAATTTTATAAAAACACTCACGTAATAATGCAAAATAATAAAAGGTAGCAATTAATTTGTTCCTACATACACATTAAATCACGAACATGAGCAAATCGCTCTTTCAAATACAAGAACGGTAACATAAAAAGTTCACAAGATAAATAAAATCGCTTTTCTCCAAATTTTGGGGTGGGGATTTACTGGAATAGAAAGGAATTACTGGAATAGCGGAAAATTAGCGAAAATCGCTTTTATAGAGTAGAGAATTATTGGAGATGGGGTATTTATAGTATTAAGGGAGTTTTTAGATCAAATACGGTAATTGCAATTTATTGTCAGGTTAGCTTAGGGAAAATGCACATCCAAGCGGTCGTTAATTATGTTCTTCTTCTTTAAATCTTGTTTTTGGGGAACTTTTCGATTTTGAATTTTCAAAAAATATTTTCTACAAAAAATAGCATACAACTTTTTAAATAGCGGTTATCGAGGGCGCTGAATTGTAATCTGAAGTCAAAATTTACGTCCGACTTGGATTAGGTGATAAGTTTGCTGACCACAGTTTATGCTTGCGTGCTCATTGAGAGACCCTTTCTTTTTTTTAAATGACATTTTTTAAGGTTCCTAAAATAGCCGTATTGTTGCATAGTGGCATATTGCACACAAAGGCTTTTACATGTGCTTCTCATTATAAGATGCAGCTCTGTATTACAGAGTACACTCCCCATATATTAATTGAAAAGATATGGGAAGAGGCAATACGAAGATAAATGAAATCTAGGAAGCAAAGTCCAATTCTAAATATATGTGATGCAAGTCAAATTAAATTAATACGTTTTGAAAATACCGATGAACTAATGCGATGATAATTTACCAATGCAAGCATTAACAATACACATATGAATTTGCTATAAAGTTCTCATGTAGAATTCAAATTTTGAATTCAAAACCTGTTTCATCTACTTTTTAACAACATTACACCCCGGAGTTACTGGGTTTCGATGATCTTCGTTATAATTAGCGGCAATCGACACATATTTAATACAAGTATTACATGAAGAATTCAAATATGTCATTTAAAATTGTATTCGACCTCTTTTGGGTCAAATTTCTGTTGTTTCGCCTATTAGTTCATCATTTTTTGAAAGAAAATGTAGGCGAGCGACACAAATATTTACTTCATGTATTACATGTAGAATTTAAATATGCCATTTAAAATTTGTTGTTAGTTCTTTATGGGTCAAATTTCAGTTTGGTCGCCTGCAAAATCAACATTTTTTGAAAGAAAGTGTAACTAAACGACAAATATAAATACTACAAATAATACATGTAAAATTCAAATGTGTCATTTAAAATTGTAGTCGACCTGTTTTCGGTCAAATTTCTGTTGGGTCCCTTGAAAGGTCAAAATATTTTTGAGAGAAAGTGTAGGCAAGTGGTGCATATTTTTACTACATGTATTACATGTAGAACATACTGTGACTCATATTTGGTGACTAACATTGCTCTATGTGCTATTGTGCATCCACAAGATTGTTCAGAAATTTTATGAAAAAGTTCATTCAAATTGAATTATGACAAATTTTTCAAGTTAACCCTTTTGAGAAATCCTCTAGGACACAAAGATCCCCACCACCTGTTACTGATCAAGCAAAAACTTCGAAAAGGGCACGAGAGGAGAGCAAAACTCCTTCTCCAAGTAACAGTCAAAGTACCAAGAACCCAAGAGTCGTTAGCCCAACTGGGATAGAGAAAGACTTACATTCCGACTTAGAAACGTGTGAGGAACTCACTAAAATGGGGGAAAGCGAAGAATTCTTTGCAAAAATAAAGGAGCTGATAAAGGAAGCCTTGGATGAAAGGCTCAATCCTGCGTTGGAGAAAATGGAAGAAAGATGTTCTTCTATGAAGAAAAACCTGGACGAATTGAAGCGAGCGAAAAATATCATAATCAATGGTATAACAGAAGAAAACGGTGAAAACCTTGAAAAGCAGTTACAACAAGCCGATTCAGTTTTCCAGAAGATGGGACTTAATGGAATAATTGTGGACGATGTCTTCCGTTTGGGAAAACGGTCTGCAGGCCAGTCATCCCCGCGACCATTGCTAGTGAAGCTTCTGAGGACTGCAGACAAAAAACTTATCATGCGAGAGAAGAGGAAATTGGGACGGGCAGAGCGGATCTTCATCAACAACGACCTATCAAAGGAAGAAAGAGACAAAGAAAGGCTTCTACGTGAGCACTTTAAACCCATGAAAACAGCGGATGCAGAATTACGAATGTGGATAAATCGGGGAGTCATGACTGTCAAGAAGGGGGAAGCCGTTACTGGTCGTTTTCATGTGGACAGCAGCGGAGCCATCAGACAAGGACTTCCAGCAAATCGGACTTCAAACTGACAGGTGGAGCCCATGGAGCAACATAATACACCACAAATACTTAAGTTATTATTTTGGAATATTGAAGGTATGCAAAATATAAGAAATATTAATGATGAATACAAAGAAATCTTTGAGAACAATCACATAGTAGCAATGTATGAGACCTGGACTGAACAGGATCAATTCGATATGCCCGAATTTTCAAAAATATTCTGTCCAGCTCTCAGGCGTGCACAAAGAGGTAGGTTAAGCTCTGGCATTTACTTGTTATACAGAAGCAACTTGTTCTCAATCGACAAAATCATTGTTAAAAAGCAAATCTTCTAATAGTCAGATTTAAAATAGGGTCAACATACGTCATAATTTGTGTAGCATATTTTCCACCAGGTCTAGACAATGACTACTGGGTCCAGCAGCTAGAATATGAATTACAAGATATAAGCAACCAATACAGTAATGATGCGATAATATTATGCGGTGATTTCAATGCCAGAACGGCTAATAAAACCGAAACAATATCTGAAAATTTATTTAATACTGGGAACTTAAGTCGCAGCAGAAACTCACAGGACAGGCATACAAACAGCAGAGGTGCCTTATTGTTAGAGATGATCGACAATTATGATCTATACATGGTTAACGGAAGATCACAAGATGATTCACATGGTAATTTTACATTCACTGGTCCACAGGGAAACAGTGTAATAGATATGGCATTGGTTAATTGGAGGGGCGTAGAGGTGCTTGACAATTTTAGGATTTTATGTGATATTCATCAGTCCTCCCACTTCCCATGCCAATTATCTTTAATGGTTAATACACCTGATGTAGCACAAAATGCTCCACAAACAAAACTTAAATGGAAAGCTGAAAAGCTGAATGAGTTTTATGCGGCACTGCAGAATAACTTAGAACAGATAAGGAACTCAGATGACATGAATGAGTTCTCAGAGGCATTAAACAAATCGGCATTACAGGCAGGAATGGTAAAGCGTAAATCTATACATGTGAACAAACCATGGTATGACAGAGAATGTGCTGAAGCAAACTCAAAATGTAAACAGTCCTTAAAATTCTTTAGGCATACCAACTATACTGTTGGACATAGTGAATACCAAAAGGCAAAGAGAGAATACAAGCGTGTAATACAGAAAAAGAAGAATGAGCACTATGACAGTCAGCGTAAAAAGCTTAAAAATATTAGATATCCATCTGACTTCTGGAAGGCTGTCAAAGATATACGACGCATTCCATCAGCAACAAACCAAGTGACGAAAGAAGTGTGGAAGAAATATTATGATGAAATCATGCCACCAAGATGTGTAGAGAACATGAAATACGAAGGTATTGCTGACGATGCTCTTGACTCACCAATTACTTTACAAGAACTTAAAAGTGCTATATATAAGCTGCCGATAGGCAAGAGTCCTGGTCCAAATGAGATCAGCAATGAGTTTCTGAAGTCATTACCAGAACATGCACAGGAGCATTTGCTGAACATATACAATGACATTTTACGAAAAGAGTATGCTCCAGATGAGTGGCTTTGCTCGTCTACTGTAATGCTTTACAAAAAAGGAAATCCAACAGAGCCGGGGAATTACCGACCCATATCCCTCCTAAACACCTCACTAAAGTTGTTTACACAAATTATACATAATAGATTATCAAATTGGTGTGAGGCTAAGAATATGTTACCAGAATGCCAAGGTGGTTTTCGTAAGGGTAGGGGTTGCGAGGATCAAATATTCTGCCTTAATGCAGCAGTACAACTCAATCTTCGGAGGAAAAAGAAAGTATATGCGTTATTTATTGATTTTCAAAGAGCATTCAACAGCATCATTCATAAAAAGCTATGGGAAAAATTAAACACTCTGGGTGTTTCGAGTAAGATAATTAATATATTAATTAGTTTATACACCGGCTCTTATACTCAGGGTATAAATTCACAACGCTTCAAACATACTGAGGTTACTTTTTTTTCTCAGTAACATGAAAAGTAACTGACGAT
>JAQIXX010005491.1:0-13893 GCA_034700605.1 Willowsia nigromaculata | reverse complement strand
AATATAAAATGTGGAAATATATGCATGAATAATATTAACTTAATGTCAGTTTGATTCAGGAGGATTTATTAACGACGATATTAATGTTAGGATTCCGTTTATAATCTAAGCACTTTCATTTAGTTAGAAATAGCCTCTTTTTGCAGTGTAATCGGAAGGATAACGACATGGTGTGATTTCTCTGTGCTGAAACTGTGTTTGCGGCAGTTGCGGGAAATTTTTTATGGAGTCGAGGGAATTCTGTTGACGAAACAAGGAGGCAGGCTAGTACCAACTTCACTCTCTTATCTTATCTCTTAGCGCCCCCTGGTGGTAAATTTGCAATATTAGTGATACAAACATTTTTGGGGACTGAAAAGCAGTTTCACAGAGTATTTTAAGATGCAAATTCCGAATTTTTTGCCAGCTTGTCAATTAATCATGGTTGTTTTGTCTGGTTGGTGCTAGCTTTCTGTTGGTACCCCGGTTGTATCGGTTTACTTCTGTATCGCTGGAAACCAGAAAGGTAAAGAAAAACTGATTACCTGAGCGTGGTGATATTCGAATAGCCAACCTTGTCGTTGGATGTTCTGTCAATGAAATATCCAAGATTTCCAGTCAATTACTGTTTTTCCCTCAACGGCGATGACACATCCTATCTCTCAACAATCATTCGGGTCCAATAATATGTTTAATCCATCGGGAGGAGCATCGTTTGGAAATCCACCTACCAATGTCTTACCTCCTCCTCCTACTGGCGCAATGCAGCCCTACATGGCTGCACCTCCACCAGCGTCAGGTTCTCTTTAAATGTGCATGATTTTGATTTTTGTTTGGAATATTTAAAAATACCAATTATTTTAAGTTTTCTTTCTATTTAATTTAAATAGTTAAAGTGAATGGTAAAGGATGTTTTCTCGCGAATGATTTGAATAAGTATAAAAAAATTGTCGTATTTTTGGCTCGTGCAATAAAGCAATTTCTATTTAAAAGTTATGTCATTGATTTTGGGCTTTGTACTAAATAAATACCTGCAGTGAGTATGGAAATCGTAATAAAATCTATACTTCGGAGACCAGCAATAATAATTTTTCATTGCATTTGATCTTCATTATTTCATTCATGCAAGTGGACGTTGCGGTGATAAAGATAACTTACAGCGAGCACCCCTTTGCATTTTTGTTTGCTATGCTATGTAGGATCTCATTGGGGCATAGTGATAGATAGCGTGATAGGTAAGTCACAGACCATTACAGCCAGTTATTGCAAGTTGCAACATTGAAGAGATGTGAGAGCTCGTAGCTCAAATATTATGCAATTCATTCAGGTTATAGGAGGAAATGATGAACTTTATTAAAGTTTGTACTGATAATTTTTCTAAAATTGTAATATGACTGCATAAAACATTGTAAAATGAAGTTCTTAATAGCGAGAAATTATATTTTAATGCAAACCAATACAAACTTTGATTTGAAATGCAAGGAGAGATGAGTGTCAAATGTAGGTTGAACCTATGGCATATTAAATCCCACAGTGTGCACATTAGTACCTTTGGTAATGATTCCTTCATTAATGAAGGTTCTAAACAGGGGAGGATGAATCGGCCATCGCCAACTATAGTGTGCGACGTGCGAGAACTGCATCGAATTGTAGTGTGCCAATCTGACTCTACTCGTCATTACCGCAACAAAATTTTGAATAGAGGTTGATTGGCATCTGCATCAATTACTGTGATGTTCTGTAATCAACGATCTTTTCGATGCCCACACGTAAACTCGCTTCCTTCCTTCTTGTTTTGCTCATTTTGATCGTGATGTTTTTGATGCATAATTGTCTACATGATAGAGTGTGGAAGTCCGTAAATTTAACGCTGGAATAAAGTGTACTTGTTCAGTCAAGTCATTTTAAGTTAGCTTCAGCTGGCGTCATTATTACTGTCACCCGTATGACGCCAAAGTCTATTCGCATGCGGTGCAATGGTGAGCAGAAAAGGATTATAAATTATCCTTGTATTGCAGAAAGCAGGGCTTGTTGACCGTTGACAACGTAGTAATGCATGCGAACTTGTGCACAAATGACAATAATATACTAATAATAATGAGATTTTTGAAACGCTGAAATAAGGAAAACACGAATACATAATGCTTCACTGATATGACGCAAGTGGTGCCATCCACTACAAATGCTGAAACTTTCATGCTACTATAGTGCTCGTTCACAAGAGAAATGTACTGTTTTATTCTAGATGTCTTCAATGTTCTTTTGGTAATTTATCGCCAAAGTCGAAAGCTTGAACCTCAATAAGTGTACAATTCAATTTTATTATTATTTGCAAAAGTAAACTCATGCCAGATGCTTCAGCAGTTATTCCAAATTGTTGCGAAAATTATGACGGCATGATTAGCCCTTCATTACTCAATGTAATCTTTAGTCCGCTTTGAAACCAGTCATTTAGCCAGTTTTGCAAAACAGGGATTAGAAATGAGGATCAGATATCGATTCATGCAACTAGTGAAATTAATAAGTGAACCGTCTCGTTTGATTAACTTTCCCTGTAGATGATTTGAATATCTCTTAGTTCCCACTTGGACTTTGTAAGAAGCCCCCTTTTGAATCGCCGAAGAGTGGAGGCATGATACAAAGTATCTTTAAAATATTATTACGAATGTGGACTTGAAGACAAGGGCTATTATTATTATATGAGTGCATACAGCTCGAGAATTTGGTAGTACTTGTGCTCCATCAGAGCTTCATGAGAACTCCAAGGGCTCTAGCAAGTTAAGTCGAGTCAATCATTTCTTTTCTGCCCTCTTTTTAGTTCACTATTGGGAGTTGTTCAAAGCTCGTTAATTTTGCCCGATACTTACCTCATTAGTATTCCATGGACAGTGGATTGTGAAATTCTATGTGTACGAAGGTATTTTCATAAGTTGTGATCGGACTTTGATACCACATATCTCAAAAACTAGTAGCTAGATTTAGTCGATCTACATATCCCCCGATAGCTTAAAAATAAGGCTTTTAGATGGCGTATTGATCTTAGCAGTTGGAATTTTCTGTAACGAGTACTAGGCCTCGATATCCAAGCCATGCAGTTACACTTTCATACGAAATTCAGAATGCAAGTAATCTGGGAAATCTTCAAACTTCATTTCAATGGACTAAAACACTATGTTTGGGGAAACGTGTGACTAGATATGAATCAAAGCTCTACCATAATGAGTCTGGGTCAACGAAATGGTCGTCACAATGGTTTACGTCTGTCGCATAGCCAGCTTTGCGCAAGAGTAAGCGAAAAATTTGCACTGGCAAGAATACAGCGCTTGTTTTCCGGGATAGGAATGGAGTTTTATCAGCAGAGTTTAAATATTAGTGTGCTACATGAGCCGTACAAGACTATTTCGTTAAAATTTGGAAACTAAATGTAGCTTACGTCAAGGAACGTGGTCAAGAGAAATGGGATGACTGAGTTTTTCAGATGTGTGACAATACATCCTGCCACATTTGGATGGTTCGCAAGACCAACCTATATGACACCTGAGTAGATGAACCTTTTCACCTACTCCACCACGTCAACATTGGTTTACCTAATTCCCTTTTGTTTCCAAAATTAAAGAAATGCATGCGTGGGAGAAAGTTTAACTCGCTCCAACGAAAACGACGAAATTAAAAGTCTGAAAATAGATCCCTTTGATATTAAGGCCCGTTTCTCGCTACAGAAAATTTTAACTGCTAAAGTCAATACGTGATCTAAAAGCCCTTTTTCTAAGCTATACTGTGATATGTAGATCAATCAAATCGAGCAAGTAGTTCTTGAGATATGAAGTATCGAAGTCCGATCATTATTTATGAAAATACCTACGTATACTAAAAAATCAATATGGACATGTTGTTCCGACCTTCTTGAGAATGTGCAACATACAAAACTACAGGGTACACATACAACTATTTGTTCTTTTTATGTAAACTTCTTACGTTTTCTCCCGCTTTTCTTCCTCGAGATCATCTTTTGTTTCTCCCTGCTCTCTATACACAACACACAAGTCTACATACATGTGCTTTCACCCTCTGTCCCAAAATAACAATGCTCTCTTTTCGCTTGGGCAAGTGCGTGAATTTAAAAAGTTCCTACTGAGCTCCTCCAATACTTATTTTCTTTATATAGCATAAAGCTTGACGGCACTATTAAATGCATTAAAAGTGTAGAAGACAAGCATATAGTCATTCAGAGAGAAAGAAAATTTTATGTCGACTAAAAGCCATGCTGTAATAGATGAACGCAAGCAAACATTGCTACAGGCTATAAAGCAGTTGGACACTGCTGTCTTTGACTCGGTGACTCTGTCTTCTGTGCCTGGATGTGGGAATGTTTTTGCAGCAACTACCTATTATTAGTTGCTGCTTTTACTTCAGGTACAATACAGAGAGAGAGACAAAGACTGAGAGAGAGATAGAATAGAGAGGAGACAAAATAACAATATCTAAGTAGAGTGGTGGTGGAGGTGGATAGCACAGGAATAAAAGAACGGGCGCGTACGTGTTCTCATTTCTGTGCTATAGTTCTCCCTCTCTCTTTGAATCTTAGCAAATCAAGTGAAATTTTCAAGTTGTTCCTCTTGAGAGATCTTCTCCAAGCGTCCTTGTGTCTCCAACGTTGTTCTGGTCCGCGTTTTGTGCAGCATCCAATTTTATACGTTTGATGTTGTGTATAGTGTGTAAAATGTTCTTATCGTTTGCCTCATATTATTCCGGATTCACCCTGACATATTTCACAAGATGCATGACTAAAAGACCTACAAGTTCCAGATATATGACGGGGTATCTTGCGTGAGCCTTTCCTCTTCATCAACGTCATCATTGGACACGGTATGTACACGTAAGAGTTTTAAAAACGAAAGCTGCTTCAAGGAAGATTGCTCCGTGTAATCGCACAACTCCTACCATTTTCATTGTTCATGTCTGCCACTAGATTAAATTCCTCATACTTGTGAGTTTTCTGTGGTGACGTGGGGACATGGATAGATGCTCACATGAATAGTTATAATAATGATAAGAGAACATTGTGTATGGGTTGTTGTACAACTGCCGTTGTCGAATTCTGTCTACCTTTTAACTTTTACGATTTCAATTCGTAGAAGCGGCACACTACTGGTTGGGAATCGACGTAGATACGAAGAGGTACTTTTTTGCACGCGGTATATGGGTACGCTTCCTCCAAAACAAGGAGGCAGGCAGAGAAGAAAACCTTCATGAAATGAGACACAAAAAGTAAAAGCATCAAGGAACGGATGAGAGAATGGAGGACTAATGAGGTAGCGGAAACAGGCGATTTAATCAAATTAGACTCATAAAGTCTCTGTTAATTTTGCTCTATAACAAGTCAACCGAATCCCTTAAACTCATGTTTACTCCGGGAGGTACGACTACTTTAACTGTGATTTCTTGTCTCACTTTGACAATTTTGTTGCCAACATGGCATACATGCATATTATTTATTATATATATACTAGAGAGAGAATTGATAACATAATAGTACAGATACATGCAGCCACCAAACTTGGACTGAGCACAACTGAGAGTTTAGTTGATGGTATAGTACTATACAAGCCATTTTTTGCTTGCGAAAATGAAGAAATTCGTAAAGAAAAGTGTAAACACATAAATATTCAAACGAGCTGTTGTAGGAAGCAAATTGAATCGAGATACGTTTTTTGTGAGTCTACGCTGCTCATAAGTGGATGGTTCGATATCGTTGCGCTCTCCCCTCTTCTGGTTTGCAATAATTTGTTGTAAGAACTTTCTCTGAGGCTTTAGCTTTAAAATTTCCGATTGGAGGACTTTTTATTTGGCAAACAAAATACTCAACTGGAATATTACAAGATGGGGAGGAATATAAAGACAGCAGGTTGATGATGATTTTCATAGCAAAATGTTTTTATTCACTTCGAATGATTACAAGAGCCTTTAATTGAACTAATGACGCACAAGAGCTATATATATTGTTCATTGTTTTAGTAGAATAAAAAAATGGAAAAGGAGCTTTTAGAATAAACGTAACGGGATTGAGTAAAAAATGAATGCACAGTTGTTTTTATAATTAAAAAACTTGACATGAAAAGGAAAAATTAGTAGAATTGGCCTTTGAAGCTCTAACTATCCTAGTTACTATCTGAAAAGGCTAGTTTTATTGTTTTACATAATGTAGGCAAGACAGGTAAGCATAGGAGCATTGTATATACATCTCTCGAGAAAGTTCGTGTATGTACATGCATTCACGTCTATAAATATACAGTAAAAATCTTTTATAGAGGTATTTTGCTTTTATTTAGGTAAGTCGAGCATGGATCACTACCTTAATATGAATCATCATCGTAGACTACAACTTAATCCAAAAGCAGTGAAGTAGAATGTAATAATGTGTTTTCACACACGTGCATCCTTCAACTTGAGCACTGTCCGTCCGTTCAAATGTAATAGTATCTCGAGGAGAAAGCCGGGGAATTTCATATGAGAGTTCATTTCAGGATCCGCTCACCTTATATGTGTGCAAGTAGTAGGTGTATATACGTATAGGTAAGTATTAGACCCATCCCTATACATTGCACTTGCCACTTGAACTGTTCTTCACTCTTCACTTTTTGTGCTGACAGATCGAGTTTTGTCCAAGGAGACAATGGTGATGAGGATGATGATCCAGATCATGATGATGGCCATGCATTAATATGCTCTTGGCGGTGGTTATGCTGACGTTGTTCGCTACTAAAACTTGCAAACCTACTTACTGCCACAACTACTCCTACTTATATAAAAAAGGGAAGAGGAAGGAAACCTTTGGTGTTCTACAGCTGCCTTTTATGTTTCATAGTTATTTGTGGATTCTCTCCTCTTTCTTTTTTCATCTTACTTATTGTTACACCATCACCACCACCGCCGCACCACATAGCACCAGCACTTTTTCTGGCTCGATCGATTACTACTTGTACCCTCAAAAGGAGAAAATGTATAAAAAGTAAGTTAGACGTGAAGATGCCAAGGGAAAAAACGGATAGAAAAAACGCTTTCCAAAACATAAGAACCTTTTCATGTGGTCATGAAGAAAGTCTTCCTCGTGTATATAGTTGCACGAAAGCGAGGAGAACCTCTTATAAAAGAAATGTGGACCAGTTGTGAAGCCGTAACAAACACGGCAATTTTACATGATTCTCCTCCAAATGTAATGGATATGTCATCCGCTTCTTCGCTGATATATAGGAATCGCAAAAGTTGTATCAAATGTTGTGCACCCCTTGCTACTGCCGGCTTTCATTTTTATGCCTTATTTGTCAATCCAGCTCGACATAATTTACGGGTTCGCGTAGAGAAGCCCCACAACATACTGCGCTGCAATTTATTTCCTTGCTACTTTTGCCATCACTGCTTATTTTTATGTGGTAACTCTACACATACAGGATAGGATGTGATACATATTTTTGATGTGCACGTTAGTATCATGATATTTCATACACGCGTATTACTCGTTGAGTTTATTGTTTGATAGTAAAGCAGGAAAGATTAATAAAATTTGCAGGTCATTCTAATTAAGGATTGTCCCTTTCATCTTTGTCTAGATATATCTACATTAAATATAAAAGCAACTCTTTATTTATTGTTTGTCATCTAATCAAAATGCTTTCTGTTGCGTAACGTTAATAAAGGAAGTCTTAATGAAAAAGTTTGCTTTCAGTTTCCAGAATCTATGAGTTCATGTTATTATTACATAACTATATTGACCAAAAAGGTGGATAATCCGTTAGATGTACGGTACGATATAATCTGCAGCGAAGAGAGTTTCCTATGTGCGATGTCACAACCATATGTCTACCAGAAATGTCAACAAAGCCATTGATGAAAAAAGTCATATTATCGACGGCGCGGGAAAGATGATGAGATTGGAGAGAATTGGAAAGTTATGAACTATGAAAACGGCTTCGCCCTGGAAAAAATACTCCTATCATCCCATGTTTCAGGAAGATGTTCACTGGAAATGAAATCCAAAGATTCAGTTTGACCAGGAAGATGATGCTTTGTTAGAGAGTCTCGTTCCTATATTGGCAGTTCCCAGTTCCCACTTTCCACTTGCTATTAGAAAATCAGATAGTTGAGAAAGTATACGACATTGCACTGCTACTAATAGAAATAAGATAAACATAAACAGTAAGCTCGACAAAATATTTGCGTTTATCGCTTGAAACCGTAAAAATATCCACCCACCCTGCCTAGATTTTCACAATTCGCAATAACAAGTGTTGTGAATATTCATGAATCATGAATCCGTGCTTTTCCTTATTAACTGAAGTGTTTTGATCATAAATACCTGCTCCTAATCTGGGGTATCTAAGTAGTATGGCAAACAATACCTAGTTCAAAAAGTATGCATATTATATAAGTACATCAATAGTACATTGGTAGGCAAAATGTCATTTCACAAAGCAAGGAAAACGTCGCTTAAAGGAATCACTTACATTATATGGATGTTGTATGTAGGGGTGTGCATTATAATACATGTATTGGTTGGTATTTATATAAAAGAACTTCTTAGAGGACGAAATGGATTGACACAAATACCGTGTCTGGAATTTTGATTTTCGATTGTAAAATGTTTCAACTATTTTTCTTGTGTTTGTGTGTGAGCACCAGAAGTACATAACTACCTACAGTAAAGTATAGAATAGAATGAAGCTAGTTGCGTTGTCCTACTACTGTGGTTCAGTTCAGTTACTTTTCTGTTTGTTGTACTGTGTCTATGTTTTATATAGCCGTAGGCTTTCACTTGGCAAAGTTTTTATTCCATCAATAGTTCAACAGTTGCTTGTTATTATATGTACATAGTAAAATGGGGGAAATCATCACATGTAGTATTAGTAATAGGTTCTGCAGCACGCTGCAAGAATGAAAGATGTGATGTATCATCCATTCATCCATATTATACACATATTTGTAAGTTCTTTCCTTTTGACTTTCACTTTCTCTATTTCAACATTTGCCCGGTGATTCTGGCCTGGTGAAAACAACTTGAAGTGGTATGGAATACAAGAACGACAACGCGGCGAGGAGCTGCTGCCGAGCGGCTTCAAGGGTTGTGTATTATTGTGCTGAAAAGGAACAAGAAACAGTGCTGCACTCACTCACTGACGAGCGGAATTTAGAGAAAGCAGTCATGCAAAAAGCCGTCCACCCCAATCCGCACATCACAACAAATTGAACATATGTACATGCCTTTTGATCCCTCTCTGATATTGTATGTTTTCCTAGTGTATATGTGTTTTGGGTCACAAACGCCAACAACAAAAGAACGGATGCTATTATAAACGGCTGTTGTGCTACATGATAACGCAAAAGGTTTCCTTTCCTCGATCTGTACCACAACTGTGCATGAATTCAAATGAACGCATCAATAGGAAATAAGTTTGGCAGGAAACTTGGCCGTTGCTTACATTATTCGTAGACGTTTGACGTACCATGAGAGTATAAAAACATGAATGTTGATAATACACGTATTTATGTGACACCATTCAAGTACCCCTTTCCCAAGATAGTATTCAATAATGGTGTGTAAAACGATTACGGAGGAGGAGGATGCAACCGATTTGCTTAATAATTTTCCAACGATGCCACCCTTCTCATCATTTCGTCCCTGTTATTTATGGGAAAAGTACGTTTTGGCATGCATCCTTACACAACTTTGAATAATAATTTTATACCCCGTTGATTTTTCTTTCGACATATTTTTAGCTACACTATACATACATATTTACAATCGGAATACACATACTGATGTTGATTTGATGTGCGATTGTGTAACATATTATGTACGTTACTATTACCAAGAAGCAATCACCATCTACGACGATGCAGAATGAAAAAAAAACTCAAAGATAAACAGTAAATATTAGGGTTACAGCTAACGACAAGTTGTTCGACAGAATTTTTTACCTCTTTACCCCTTCCAGCAAAAATTAAAAAGTCTACCGTTCTCATATTATGCACACTTATAGCGGTAGCATAGCCCTTTTTGCATTTGATTATAGATCTTACACAAGAAGAAGCACTTGAAAAGTAAGCACGAAATATATCCTAGAAGACAATAAGTTCATACGACCGTCACTTCCCGTTAATTACTCCTGGCGCTGTAACATATGTACCAAAAAAAGTACCTGATCATTTCAAGAATCTAGCATAAGAAAAGGAGGAAATTACAGCACAGAAAAAAGTTTAACAATTGTAGACAACATCGATAAAGAGATGACGACGGCTGAAGAGTCCTTGTCACGACTTGAGTAAATGTAGATAAGAAAAATGTTCAAGACTCAAGCGAGACTCCTCAACTTTTTTGGTGCATTCCAAGTACTTGTAGAAAAGAGGAACATTGTTCTCCTTATAATACGTCGTGTCGTAGTAGTAACAAGTACCTCTAATTTTTTCTCCTCAGAGAGACAGCATAAAGATATGAAAGATATGTAGATGATGATGCATTCACCTCTTTGAACACGGTGTATCGTCACATATAAAAATTTTTCTGTAAAAAAGCTCTTCTTCACTCCCTATGATCCTCATCTAAATTCAGACAGAGTAGGGCAAGCTTATTGTATGTCTATATGTATAGCCTAAAAACCAAGTACGAAGCAACGGAGCAGCAAGGAAGAGTCCTACTACTGTTCCCTGTTTTTGGTACTTGATACTGGTGTGGAGGTATAGGTAGTGGTAGCGCTCGTTCGTGATTGTAGAGGAAGACGAGTGGAAAATTTGCATGTACATCTGATTTTGTCAGAGACAAGCAGAGAAAGTTGATTTCATTTTTTCTCATCTTTTCATATTTTCTTTGCAACGAAGAATTACACACAGGTTCAGCATTTTTTTAGATAAGGATTACAATGGTTTATGGTCGAGTTGGAGGAATGGAGAGAGGGAGAGAGAAAGAAGAAAGGGGTTGAGATGGGGGAAAATTGTGTGTGTGCTTTTATATTTCTACGTGTATGTGCTTGTTAACTACGCCTATTATGCATGTTCTGTTCTGTTTGAACAAACTTCAGAATACACAACTCATCATCTCCAGCTTGGTGAAAAGAATAAATTAAATTATTCAAATTTGAAATTTTTCTTTAAGAATCAACCTGCCTTACATTATTATTTCATACAGTATACAATATTAATTTTGTATGTGCTTATAACACACAAACAGATACAATGCATGACATTTGCATGATGACATATGTGGCTTGGAGTTGAAGGCGAAAACACCAGAAAAGTCATTCGTTTTTTGAGCCTTCTTCGTGAAGCAGAAAAATCGGAAGAGGCAAGAATAGCAAAGGCTTATGAGAGCTTTTGGGTTTGTAATGATGATATGGATTGTGTGATGCAGAGTGCCATGATGCTAAGCCCCGTTCAACCTTATTCCTGTTTGCGGTAAAAATGAATCCTTTGTCATTCCAATAAAGAGCCTCTTGAGAAAATACCCTTTGGACAAAGATGAAGCAAATGTGCAGAGACTAAAAACACGAAAAAGCTTGTTGTTCCGTTGATTATAATGTATTTGTATTGTTAGACAGGCATTTTGTTTGAGGTTCTGCGTATACACTATAATACATTGTAATTGTAAAGTTCATATAGACTTAGGATCAAAGGGCTTGTAAGGATTGAAAAAGCACTTTAAAATTTTTAGTTTAGTGCGTTTCTCGTAATGCTATATGTGTGTATGCACATAATGCAAACGTTTTTAGTTTTTCTCATTGCAAGTCCAAATTAAAGTTTGCAAGATATTCACAAAATTTACGTTGAAAATAATGGGTCAATTCAATGCAGAAAAACGTCAGGTTCCACCGTGATGGAACTCAAAAATGAACAAAATACTATATAGCTTACGTTTATTGAATACGTTTTGGTTAGGCTAGGAGTAATGGGTGGCGAAGAAACAAATACAAAAGAAAGTTTTGTAAAATTCACAAAAGAGGTGCCAGTTTAAATGTTCACATTTTTAGCTTAGGTACATGTTTTGAGGTCAACCTTGAGATCCTTTAATCTCATCAGTTCTCCTATTTAACTGAGTACGTTACTTGTGTTGGAACGTATTTTCCGTGACTTTGTACCCGTTGTCTTATGACAAAAAATAATACAGTTGCCATTATGATGAGAAAAATCATGATACCAATGCCCATCATAATAGGAATCCAATAAGAATCTAATAACATTAAATTATTGATTATTTGACACTAATCCAAAAATGATCAAACTTTGATCAACAGCATTCTGAGACTAATTAATTACCCATTTGTGTGTGTGTATCATTTTCAGAAAGTCCAATGAGTACATCTGTAGTCCCACATGCACTCAAAAGTGTTAATAAAAATTCAAGTCTATAGTCCTTGGTTTCCAGATTCACTATTTCAAGGGTAGCGGAGTAATAGTCGCCCTTAAGCATAAACCAGACGTAATTATAAGATGCGAAACTATGCAAATTCATTTAGGTGTACAACTGTTAGCTTATAGAATTTTTACCTGTAGATGTTTCGTGTTGGTTTTGTACTTTACGTGATCTTTCCGTATTTCGAAAGATGCACCAGTCGAAGGGTCAGATTTTAAATACCATGATGACTCTGGTTCCGGGTTTGCCATGAATGTGACGTTAACAATTATGCTGTTGTTATTAGTTCGCAGTAAGGTGAACTTTTGTGATTGCAAAATTGGACCATCTAAAAATCATACTTTACATCTTTTCATCTCTCGAATATAACTTCATAGAGTAAAGGGAGCAAAAAATTTACATTCATACAATTCACATTGACTGGAAGATATGTTGTTTGAGTGTACTCCAGAGAATCGTGTGCAAAAGTCGCAATACAAATTAGACGTTTCCCGTTGTCTTCTGGTCTAAATATGAATCTGGATCTTCGGCATATAAGCTCATTCCTGAATGAAGAGTTGTCGGAAGTTTTTAATTTGCGATTTGTAGGATCTACATAGCTCGCTCGCTGCTTATCTCCTCCATTTTCTACAAAATAATGAATTCATTCAACAAAATACGGTTGGAAACGTTATATCGACCTAATTTTTATTGAACATACCCAACTGAAAGTTAATGGTGACAGACATTTTCGAATCATCAGCATCGACGCAGCACGTGATGTCAGTACTCGAAGATATGGTGGGTTCCAAACATGACCCATTATTTATGGGTGTGTCCTTGAAGTAAGGTTTCTCACCAAGTTGCTTTGTTATATTTAAGCTTCCAATCCATGTGCTATCTCGTCCGATCAGAAAACACTCCCATTTTGCAATATGGAACTCGGTGACATTGTTGATGGAAATGGAGCAATCTCCTTTGTCTAAACCCTTTCCTATGTAGTTATACGTGCAGTTGCAAGCGTCTTGGGATCCACGAGCAATTTGGTTGACTCCTTGTCTAGTAGTAGTGGTTTCTTTCAAAGTAATTACGTATCTTTTACCATTTGGAGGGGGTAGACGCTCCCAGCGGCAAGATTGCAACGGATTTTCTCCTTCAGACGAGCAACTGATGTTAGTTGGGGTATCAATATATGCTCCAACTTGTTTATTTGGTACTATGGCATGGTGAATGCCCTTCTCGATTTTTTTGACCTGACTTTCTTGTGAGGAAGCAATAGTCAGATAAGCTACAACCACGCACAACCTAACAAGTAGGGACATTTTAAAACTTCTTTAAAAACGACGAAATGGACAAAAAGGAAAGGATTATCTGAGCCCGCAGCCGTTATATTCGCATATTTTTGGCATACTATTCAAAGAGTTGGGTTGTAGAAAGTAAACCGTAAAGATTGATCATGACATCAGTTTTTGGGAGCATTTCAAGCCAATGACCTATGGCAAATGAGTAATGACCTTATTTCATTCGTTTGAATCTCA